>JANHGO010007729.1:0-53260 GCA_024606505.1 Aquila spilogaster | reverse complement strand
AGGGCTGTAAAAATGATACAAGGGATGGAACACCTCTCCTATGAGGACAGGCTGAAAGAACTGGGGTTGTTCAGCCTATGGAAGAGAAGACTGCGAGGAGACCTGGTAGCAGCCTTTCAGTATCTAAGGGGGAGCTACTGAAAAAAAGGGGACAGACTCTTTAGCAGGGTCTGTGGTGATAGAACAAGGGGAAATGGCTTCAAGATTAAAGAGGGTAGATTTAGGTTCGATATAAGGAAAAAGTCTTTTACAGTGAGGGTAGTGAGGCACTGGAACAGGTTGCCCAGAAATGTGGTTGATACTCCGTCCCTAGAGACTTTCAAGGCCAGGCTGGATCAGGCCGTGGGCAACCTGATCTAGCTGTAGATGTCCCTGTTCATTGCAGGGGAGTTGGACTAGATGAGCTTTTAAAGGTCCCTTCCAACCCTAAGGATTTTATGATTCTATGATTCTAATGCAATATGCACCATCTGCTGAAGTAATGGCTGTGTACATACTACCCTCCTCCCCAACATTTTTTCTTCAGGAATGAGGAAACAATCATTACTTTATGGCTATTATGAAGCTAGGGTAATCATTTGCTTCTACCTGGTATGATCATTATTCATGCATGCCTCTTATTTTAGCAGAATCTATATTTCATATGATTGAAGGTCCACTTATTGTAAACATTCTTGGCAATATGTAGAAACCTCAAAGTGCATTGTTTTCATTTCTGACAGAACGCTATGCATGACACGTTTTTTTAATGTATTGAACATATGCCATACCTACTCTATAGCAAAATGTACAAAGTTAGTAGTGTACAGCTGTTCATTTGCATTCAGAACTGATGCATGAGCAAAACATGTGCACTTAATCTATCAATACGAGGCACTAAGATTAACCTATCCTGTACCTCATTCTCAGTGCAAAGAGGTTTTCTGCTGTGATAAGGTAGGTGAATTATCTTGCAGTACTACTCTTGCTCCTAGAAAACGTAATGATAACTCAAATAATAGCAGTTTCTAAACTATACATCATGAGTTTCCACTGTATTTTTACTGCAAATCTGTGTAAATCCATACTCTATTCCCCCTGCATGAATTTAGGCTTATACAGTAAACCACTATTGTCATGGCAATAATAGCAATCAGGGAGTGAAGGTTGTGCCTTGGTGCTTTAGGCCATCCACAATAATAAGAGTATTTCTCCATTCATTTAAACTATTTGGTTTTAAGCCTTTTCAAAATGCTTTTAGAATAATCTGAGATGAAGAAATAGTCTGCTGTTTCAATAAAGAACTCTAGTTAGAGTAAGCCTCTGTCACTGGTTTAAACTATTTTTTTCACAATTACCATGGTTGTTAAACTGAATATTTGATTATATGTTTTTTTCCTTCCACACCTTCAAAATCTGTTGGTAATTTAAATATTCCTTCACTTTTTGGAACTTGCTTAGAAAAAGTTTAACTTGCACTAAGGTTTGGAATATAAAAGCAAATTGAAGCATTGATTTCCCCATTTCGTCACCTCTAGAGAACAATTCATAAAGCACGGAAGTTCTAACTAGTGAATCAATAGTTGCTACTTAAATCAGAGACACTGCAGATAGCCTGTTGTTATTAGAATTGTTCTTCAGAAGATGATAATAAATGAAAAGAGAGGAACCAATTCCACCTCCAAGTGGATTTCAAGATTAACACATCAAGAGAAGGAAAGTTGCATGTGCAACTTGTCCTTTTACCCAAAGACAAATGGGAATAACGTATTTTCGTAAAGACTTCCCAACTCTTATGACCAAGGCTGACTTGAAACACCAAAATATTTAGTGGATACAGTATAGCATGAAGGACTCTGTCAGATCCCTGAATGAATGTTTGCCCCCTTCACTTCCTGAGCCCAATTCAGAGGTTTGGGGAGAGATTTGGGTCTTACCTTGCAGTCTGTTCCTACATTAGATGTCCTGCAGAGTAGAGGCCTGAAAGTCTCAAGATCTATCAGTCGTGACTGGGAGTCAACAAGGAACATCAGATGCATGCAGTTTGGATGTTTGATGCTCCAGCACACCTGGAACAGTCTGAGGAGATGAGTGAATCAGGAGTAGCCATTTCAGGAGAGCAAGACAAAGTTTTCATTTCTCTGGAAAGCTTAAAATACTCTTACTTCATCCTGGATGAAATGCAGGGGTTGGGGCTTTAGTTCAAAGAAAAAAACAAACAACAACGGAATGGGAATTTTAAGCTTTGAGCATTTAAACTGTAAAAGATTTTAAATTACACATGCAAATAATGCATCTGACAAATGTATTCCTCCTCATGAAGGCAATGAAGGAAAATAAAATTAGAGCACAAGATGCAGTCCTGTGCAATCTCTTTCTGAAAAATAACTTTAGAATAGTGAATAAAGCATACTTTAAATTAAGCAAATCAGGCTGTTTAACAGCTATTAGAAATGTTATTTTTCCATATCCGTAAGCATGCACTTATATCAACTGAGGACCTATGTCCATAGACAACATCACAGTGGGTACAATGTCATCGCATTGCTTTTCAGCACACAGCAATGGAGTTCCTTGGAAACATAACTAATAGTGGCAGCAGTGGGAGCTGCACAGTGCAAGGCCAGGATGATTGCCCTGGGACAGCTTGTCCTGAAGCAGAGGGAAGTGGAGGAGAAACCACATTCTGCAGCAAAACTCAGCCATCACATGCCAAAGCTTCATCTCATCAGAGAAGCACATGGTGAATATGTTCAAACTTACCTGTGATAAAAATGATCAACCACACTGTTGGTGAGGAGTACTCAGCAACAGAACCGGGGGCAGGGACGCCCTCAAAGGATAGCAACCTTTGGGTGACCCACAGCACTGCTGGGACAACCCGAAGTCTCCAAGGCACTGTGGCCTGTGAGTCACCCCCATAGGAGGAGGGACACTGAGGAACAGATCAGCAGAAAGTTTGTGGTGTGAAGCAACAGGAATGGTTAAGCATCAGCTCAGCCTGCCATGAGGCTGTTCTCCTTTTGGAGAAAAGTGATGGAGCATGTCCTGAGGTGAAAATTAGGAAAAATGAAATTTGGGAGGGATTAGGATTGGTATTTGTTTGTGGAACTGTTTGTGTCCTCCCCAATCTGAATTCTTGAATCAACAATCAGAAATTATTGTTGGCTGACAAAGAATCAACTGATGTCAAATTTCCCAAATCTAGACTGCTTTACCCGCAGCAGTGTTCTGTCAGTGAGAACGTGTCTTGCGCTCACAGCAGGACACTATGAAACAAGAAAGTGCACTCAGAGATTTTCCCCCAGGTATCTAGTACACTGCATACCCACACCTTTATTTATGCCGCAGTAGTGCAGTCCTGGGCTGGGATACCTGTGTGCCAACAGGGAATGGGTGGCTTTCCTTTGCATTAATGTTTTAACTATTAGGATGATCTTTTCTCTCTTCAGTTAGGAAAAGCTGGCAAGTGAAGAGTTTTGTCTGTGTGCAGGCTGTCGTTTAAATTCACCACCCCGTAATGTTTGAACAAATAAAGCTAGGCTTGCTGCCTCATTGTTCTTTAATAAAGGGGGGTGGGGGGCAGCACATAGTGAAGTGAGATCTAGTGTTTAAAGATATTTCTACAGTTATTATGAGATTTAGAAGCCTCCAGCTATATCAGCATCCAGATATCAGTAGTAGGGTCAGTACGATGCTGTTTATCTTTTTTAGTTAGAAAAGTTTTCAGCAATTCTTCTTCTATTGGTCATCCCCATGCTATTCTGTTCCACTTAAACCATATTAGATTTACAGTAAGATGCCATTGAGATGACATCCTGTGACCTATTTGCATTGGCTATCTCTCACATGCTGATGTAATGGTGCATGACCTATCAGCAAGACATTCAAAAATGCATGATTGATTGTGCTAAGTGTTAATTGTTCTATTAAAGGGGAAAAGAAAAACCCCACACCCTCCTCTTCTTAACCTCTATTCTGACCCTGGTACTCTCTGTCATAACCCAGTACATCCTTCCTACTTCCACACCTGTACAATTAACCCTAAATAATTACAATCTCTAATGGACCGAACATGTCAAGTTAAAATCTGATTCTCCAAAGAGAATTGATAAAGTGGGTTGAGGTAATCCTGTTGCAATGTGGCAAATGAAACATATTACTACCAGAAGATATGAGATGACTCTATACACTTATAAGGTCTCTCTATCTGGGAGAAGGGGACAGAATATGTCAGCAGGAATAAGGGCAGTAGGAAGATGCCTTTGTTGTAAAAACCGTATTTTAAAGTGTGAGTATGAGACAATTGCCTAGCTCACAAAACCTGATGGATTAGCAGTGGATGATGAGTTTTTCGAGAAAGGCTTTGGCCTTTGGCTTTGGTCTGAAAGTGAGTTACACTCACAGTAGATGTGATTCTGCTTTGTATGACAATGAAACTAGAACCAGAAGAAGCAGAGATGTTATGAAGCACTGTATGTTATGGGAGAAAAACAGACAATCTGGTTTCCCCGATTGCTCAGAAGTTATCAAGCTAATACACCTCGCAAGAGGTGTATGGGATATAAACAACTACTCAACTAGTTTAATACAGCAGGAATACTAGGAATAGCATAGTCCTGAGCTAGTAGCCATGAAAACCTCAGATCATTTCCAAAGTAAGGCAGAGGTTTCCAGAAACCTGATCACAGTCCATCTGAACCTAGTATTCACGTGAAATAGATTAGCTCTATAGTAAGACACAACCAATTGCATGGCACAGTTCTCCAGATGAGCTTGGTGACTCTGCTGTCTGAGAGTGGTCTGTTTACAGGTACAAGATTTGGTGGAATTATACCATCTGAAAACAGTGCAAGGCTCCATGGAGGAAAAAAGATTAACAGATGGTACCACAGGTGGGTAAAAGAGAATCCATAAGTGATCGTTGGGAGTGCAGGCATCAAAAATGCATGGATAAGTACAGTTAACGTTGTATGAATTTCAGCTCTTCTGCAATAATTCCCTATCTCCTGAATTTAAGTAACTCAAGGCTTTCACAGAGTGTCTCCCAGAACTACAATATCACTTGGTAAGAGACAGATGTAGGCAACTGTTAGTCACCTTTAACAAGAGAGAATACCCAATGTCTTCATTCAGTTCCTAAATTACCTGTTTGAATCCCACACTGTTTAGTAGACAACAAAAATTTCACAGATTCAGCCATACTGTTGACCACATAAAAGAAGTCTGGCATTCAGCACCATCTGTGTGCATCGTCTTACTTCAAAATCGCTTCAGTGTATTCCAAAATTCCTCTCTGTGAATCTGCAAAATAGAGTGTAACAGAAATAAAAATAATTGCTTGAAGAAACATTTTGTCCAGGAACAACATGAACTGTGTCTTCAAAGTCGTATTAATTTTCTAAAATTTTCATGGGATAAAGATTTGGGAATATGAGTAATATTTTACCTATGGTAGTGTTGGTTTGTGATAGTGGCTATTGTGCATCCTTTCTTAAACAGCTATGTACTAGGTCTTAAAAGACATCCTGTATAGGTCAGATCTTTAGGGACATACTTTAACTCACTGACTTCTTTCAGAATATGAAGGTATATAAGTGCTCAGAGAAGCAGCTCCATAGGTAAAGTCTTTGTCACTGCTGCAACAATGCAAAAGGGAAAAGAAATTTTCAGGAGAATAAATCTTTAAAAGCCCTGAAAGGGCTCAGGAATATGAATTCCACTGTCTGTCAATGGCACAGGTTCTTAAGCACTTGACCCAATTTGCAAAAGTATTTAGAAATCTAAAATTTAGATAAGCATTTCCTGGCATTTCAAAAAGCATCCATTTCACTGACACTAAATTCTGCATCTTTAAATGAAGAAAACCTTTGAAAGTGTGTCTGGAGTTGCTTTAGAAAGGATTAGATTCCTGCCAGTTAGACACTTGAAAAGTTTGCAGAAGAGACAGGAAAAAAGACCTCCCAGTTTCTCCCTGGCTCCTCCCAAAAATTAAAGGAAAAGAAAAAACTATCACTAGGCCCTCTGAAGTCAATAGTTAAAAGCATGCTGTGTTCAGAACATGTTCAGATCAACTTTTTAAAGCTGACAGAGTCCCTTTAATGTAAATACTTTCAAATGGAACAACTGCCAATTTATGGAACTTTTAATATTTAACAATCTTGACGGTAGTCCTTTGATCAGCAGGTAAAAATCAAGTTGATGTTGACAGGCAAGTTCATTTACCTGTTTAAAGTCTCTACATATTATCCTGGACAATGTGAATATCAACATTTTTTATTTGGAAAACATTTTTTCATTTAGTAGCACTTGCAATTTTGCACCAAAATTTAACCATGAGAAACACAGATTTAAGCTGTCTTCTTTCTTATTCTTTTCTAAAAGATGTGCAGATCCATGCAAATTTTTTATGCTGGACATGGCAAAAATTGAGCAGAAAGATAAATGTGATGGCCAGGTTGAATCACAGGTGATGACTTCTTGCAAGAAAGGAAGGATCTTATTGTTTTAAGGATGTAAAAATAATTTTATTATGTTGGAATCATATGTTTTATTAAGTCTTGTGATTTTAGACAAAATTAGCCAAGTGTTAAAGTCACATGCATATAGAATATCATATCTACTTAGCCATAATTTGGTCAAAATAAATGACCAATTATTATAGAGAGAGGATTTCAGAGCGGAATAAACTGCTAAGGCCTGATCTCCCTAAAGAGTGGATAGACGGCTGGTGAATATAAGAAATGATGTCTGATGATAAAATGAATCCAAGGACAGCGTTCTGTATTCACTGATTATTTTTTCCTCCCATCGTTGCATTTTATTCCTAAAATCTGATCTTTATGTTGAGTCGGCTGCCCAGGAGCTACCTTAGGGAAATTATGAGCTTGTCAGGTCCAGAGAAGTGAACGTCAAATGACTGAGACAGAACATGACTTTTTGTCTGACATTTGGATTTTGTGTTGCTTCTTTTTTACTGACTTCATTGACAAAATGAAGTGAAGCTGTCTCACTTGAATAAGTGGTAGCAGTTTGCAAACTGAGACTGCAGGTCTGAGCTCAAACCCTGTTTGAGCATGTCAGGATATTTTAGAAGCATGGCTGGGATGGATATGATAAGGACACTTCCTTCTACTTTTAGATCTCTTGAATTGCTCTCTGCACTCCATTTTTATTTTTATTTTTAATCAAAATCAGAGCTTTGAACAGTTCTGACACCCCCAAGGAAAGGAGACATAACTCCCCTGAACTGTGCAATGGCCTTTGTCACAGCTGCTGCTCTTGGAAGGTATTCTGGTGGTATGCATTAGGATGAAATCCTTATGTTCATTCCTGTTAATCCAGCATCTCCCAGTTTCCTCTTCGTTTTTAGAAGGAAAGCTGTTTCCATGTTCTAAAGAGACATTGTTGTTTCCCTCTCACTTTTCTACTCTATTTATTCCTTTGTGAACTTCCTTCCCTAGGTCATAATCTGCCCCTACCATCTTTTTCATGTCCCAAAGTTGTGTGCAGCTTCAGGAACACACCAGAAATGTAAAGTTATTTGTTATCATCACTGCAAGCTGTGCTGAGGGCCATGGGGTAACACAGGGATAGGAGGGACAGTTGACCGGGAAAGCTGCAGCTGGACTTGCGTCTCTCAGTGTGTAAGCTATATCTCTTTGACTCACACAAAGAACCACCAGAGAAGAAAGTAAAAGTGAAAGAAGAAATATTGAAGATAAAGCTATGGGTTGTAGGACTCTTATTGCAGTTGTTAATAGCTTGAAATGCAGCAGTGAGTAAGAGCAACCAAAAAATGATAGATGTGGTACAATCCCTAACGTGCAGATGTGAATCATCCTCACAAAAGTCTCTTGCAGGCTCCTGACCTGAGCTCAGAGCCTGTTGGTAGAACAGAGGTGTTAAAATAGGCTATAGCTGCTAGAAACAGTGTTATAGATAAGACTGTGACACTCTGATCCTTATCTAGCACTGTTCATACAAGATCTGATTTTTTTAAGCTATTTATCATGTTATTTTCAAATATTTGTCTCCAGTTTAGATTTAAAGACTTATTTTTCTCATGAGTGGCAATATGTCAAATTGAGAAGTGTTTCGATCGGCTGTTATTGTTTTATTGCTTATCCAATAGTAGCTTAAACTATGTTAAAACTGAAAATGCAAAACGTAAAATGGATGAAAGGATTTTTCCTTAAGAAAGATTTTAATGGAAGCATTGAGATTACAAAGCACACAGGGACAATTTATATATATATATATATGAACGAGGGAAAACAATGACTTAGAACAGAGACCTGACTGAAATGTTAAGTAAAATTTTTGCTCCCATGAACACTATGAAACTGTGCGCTTGTCTGCCTAGAATATAGCTCTTTTCTGAATAACATTTTCAAGGAGAATAACAGTAGCAACAGTCACATGTGCAGATTCAGTCTCATGTTTTTAAAAGGACCTTACAATTGCATCTGTTGAAACTGGAGATTTGTCACTGGGCAAAATAAACTGGGCAAAATAAAGCATTTTTATCTTTTTAATGAGCATGTGTTGTTTAATTTGGATTAAAAGAAGCCAAAGTGAGAGTACAAAAACTTCTTAAGCCTACTGGACTTCAATTGAAACAAATCGTTAAAAAATAAAGATGAAGATACAGTCAATATGTAAAATTCCAGTGAAGAGGGTTAACTGTGCATTCAGCTGAGCACGTTTATCCTGCTCTGCTGAGACAGACTGGTAGGGTAGGAGATTTTCAGCATTTGTTCATTTAAAGATAAGGATAACTGTGCACAGAGCTCTGCAAGCGGAATGCAAAGAGACTCCCTTCAAAGTCTGTTCAAGTCAGTAAACAGACTTCTTCAGCATTATAAGAATTCTTGCCCATCCTCTTGTAATTCCACAGGCAGCTCTGCCAAGGCAGCTACTTCTAATTTCTGTTAAATGAATGATGTCTTACTCCACTCAGACTGATAAATAATTCTCTCAACTAAAGGTCTGAACTTACTATCTTTCAGACACTCTGAGATGTTTGGTATAAGAATCAACATTATGACTCATCTGAATTACGTTACAGCAAAAACCTCATGCAGTTGATACAGATTTTTTCTATCAAAACAAAACACGAAGTAGCTCTTCTCTTGATTTCTCTCTCCCCCCTCTGTAATTCTTTTTTTTTTTTTTTTTGTGCACAACTGCGGTATAGAAACTGATTTTTTGAGAATGATATGTTTTTCAAGGTCTCAGAAATTGACAGATGACCTTACCTGTCCTTCATTACTTCCTTCACAGAGTTTTTATCCAAATATTGTTTCAAAACATGTGCTTACAAAATAAACATACTAATAGCAATACCATTAAGACAAACACTTCAGAATGGAGGAAAATCAGGTCTAGCATCTAAAAAACAAAGTGGAATATATTCTTTTTGCCTGTAGCTTTGATAGCTCTGAAAGTCCTATCATCTTAAGAATTAAATTCACTTACTTTAATGCATACAGATGGCAATGCCTTGTGCAAGGTACAGCTGCCTTTAATTTATTTATTTTTATTTTTGTCCTCAAAGGATACAAGGAAAAGTCTCATCTGTCCCCCTGCAACAAACTATGAGCTTTCGTAGCAGAAAGGTGAGCTCGAGGGTTTATTCTGTGAATGCATGCTTTGAGACGTCTGTTTGGTGCAGAAAACAATATTTTCAACGAAGCTAGTCTGGAAATGATATCTCTTGGAAGGAAAACAGAATTAAAATGTGATGCCTGCTGAAATGTTAAAAAAGTAGCTGTTGAACTCAGTGGTCAACAAATAATATTTGCAATGAAACCCAGCAATTTTTTTTTGAACATATCTATACATAAAATAAAAAGTGAATCACTATAAGCTTCATTAGCTGATCTTTGATAAGCTTTATACATCAAAACAGGAATTTTCATTTCAGTTCACTGACTATTCATGCAAATACATTTCTAACTTGTTCTTTTTTTTGTGCATGACAGTCAGTGATTTTGCTTAAATCGCTATTTTCCACTCTCAAGGCAAACTCAGCATCATTTTCAGATTCAGTGTTGACTGAAAAATCTGCTTATGAATAAAAAATTCAGGCTTTTAACTCTAATACTCTCAACCTTTGCTTCCAGTGAAAACACATAGGCTAAAGTAAATACAATAATGCCTGTAGAAAGCACAAGTTTCACAAAACTTGTGAATAGCTGCAGATGAAACTGCACATCCAGTGAAACTCCCATGATGTCTCTTTCAGTTTTGGTAATATAACTGTCATCAGTTAGAGAACAGAGTCAGTAAGCATGACTGAGGCTAGTGTTCTTAGAAAATGTGGGTGTGTGACTTGAGGACATCATACATTGCAGTAAGATGGCTGTTGTACAAAATCTTAAAGTATTCCAAAATATAAACTGGTTTCATAATATGTGTATATACTGCCTAATTTATATGAAATGTAAAAACCTTGTACAGTCAGGGAATGTCCTTATTCTGGTTCTGTTCACGTAGGATAAAGATGGATTATTGTTTCTTCCTTAGAAAACTTTTTAGTCATTCTATGAATCATAGATTTATAAGAATCATTAAGGTTGGAAAAGACCACTAAGATCATCCAGTCCAGCCATCGACCCATCCCCACCATGTCCACTAACCATGTTCCTCAGTGCCACATCTCCACATTTCTCGAACACGTCCAAGGCCGGTGAGTCCACCACCTCCCTGAACAGCCTGCACCAATACCTCACCTCTCTTTTGGAGAATAATTCTTTTCTAATACACAACCTGAATTATATACATATGATTCACTGGAAGAAATACAAGCAGAAGAGAAAGAGCAGAACTTGCTAAAAAAAAAAAAGAAAAAAGAAAAAATAAATTGCATGTTAAATATGGACAAATACTCTTTTCTTTTAAGTGTAACGAATGCTAAAATGAGTTCCAAACCATGAATTGTCCAACCTGCAGAGTTCACAGCTTGTTAGTCTGAATAGGGTTTAGTTAAAGCTCAATACTCAATGAGAGTACTTTGGGGAACAAAACACAAGAGGAACATTTTATCATCAGAACAACAAGAGTTCTGAAGGTCATATTTTTAAGATTGAAAGACACTTCTTTCAATAATATGTTGCTAGCCAGATTTTAAAACAACTTTGTATAATTTGTTCTGCCTTTTAACGTACATCTCATACTTCCTACATGTTGTGAATGAACTAGCCAACCCCCAAGCAAAGGTTACCCTCTGCTCTTAAATCTTTCTGGTCCCTTGACATTTCTGACTGATGGAAATTGGATGTAGAGACAAGGCAAACTACTCTGGCTAAATGCTTCTGAATACGATGATGGTCTGCTGCTACATAAATCCTGTGTGCTGTCAGGTCCCTGGAGCATTCTTTGTTCTGGCCTTGGAGAGATTTTGTGTCAGCCCACCAGGCAGTAAGAAGAAAACTGCAGTTGATTCTGTCAGAACATCATCCTAAGTGAACAAAATTGTGATTTTCCCTATGTGTACATTCAAACCACTTTTTCAGAGCTCCCCTTGGTTCTAGCTCAGTTACAACAAGCTCCAGAAGAAAGAGAAGTCATCTTTTAATTATCCAAATGTTCTTTTCAGAGAACAGCTATCAGACTAATTTCCCTGAATGACATACAATTTTTCTCTGCGCAATATTGCAAACAAGGAGAACGTGGGACAGATGGGGAAGAGGAAAAGGTGATAAAAAGAATAGAAATATTGTGCAATAATTCTTCTAAATCATTCCTTCCTGATGTACTGTGTTGCAATCATACACAATTCATGCCACTTAACACTTGAAACTGCAAGCAGTAGAGATTAAACAATAAGCAGTTACTGAGAAAGTAAAGAAGGGTGATAAAGCTTGCTGATTAGACTGTTATTCAGGGTAGTAGAAATGACAGCCAACATGGACAAGTGCAGTAGAAGGGCCTTACAACATTGAATGATTAGACCATAAAATTGCACATGCATTCAATATCTTTAATGTAAAGCAATACACACAGGAAAGAAATTCTAACTTTACCGATAAAATTGTTAGCTCTGAGCTGGTGAGGAATTTAGAAATTAAACTGGGGGGTTGTAATTGACATTCTGTGAGAATATCAGATCAGAACTTAGTAGTCACCACCACCACCAATGAAACAAAGCAGTAAAGAATCAAGTGTTAAGAATTGTTAGGAAAAAGACAGAAAGCAAACTAGAAAATTTTGACTGCTGTATAAATTCATGATTTATCTGCACATTGAATGAAATAGTCGATCACAGCTCTCATATTAAAAAAAAAAAATACAATAGACTTGGAAAAGCAGCTGAAAAGGTGATAGGAACATCACATATACGGTCTTTAAGAAAAGCAGCTGAGTGTTAACTAAGCATACAGTCCCAAAAACTCTTAGGACTGAAATAATGCCGAATAAGACGGGCTACAAGAAATGTGTATGAAACAATGACAGGCAAAAATAGATCTCTTTCAGAGAATCACAGAATTATGGAATCATAGGGGTTGGAAAGGACATCTGGAGATCATCTAATCCAAACCCCTACTAGAGCAGGTTTCCTAGAATAAGTTACACACGAAAGCATGCAGGTGGGTTTTGAGAGAAGACACAATCTTTCTAGGCAGCCTGTTCTAGTGCTTTGTCACCCCCACAGTAAAGAAATTTTCCCTTATGTTCGCATGGAACTTCCTATGTTCAGGTATGTGTCCACTGCCACTTTTACTATTGCTGGGCACTGTTGAAAAGAGCCTGGCCCCATCCAATTGACTCCCATCCATTAGATATTTATAAACATTGATAAGATGTCCTCTCAGTCTTCTCTTCTCCAGGTTGAACAGCCCCAGTTCTTTCAGCCTTTCCTTGTAAGCGAGATATTCTAGGCCCCTAATAATCTTTGTGGTCCTTCACTGGATTCTTTCTAGAAGTTCTTTGTCTTTCTTGGACTGAGGAGCCCAGAACTGAACACAGTACTCCAGAGGCAGCCTCACCAGGGCAGAGTAGAGGGGGAGGATCACTTCCTAAGATCTGTGGGCTGTACCCCCTAGGATACCACTGGCCTTCTTGGCCATCAGGGCTCATGGCCAACCTGTCGGCCATCAGGTCACCAGGACACTCAGCTCCTTCTCCATAGAGGTCCTCTCCAGCAGGTCAGCCCCCAACCTGTGCTGATTCATAGTTATTCCTCCGCATGTGTAGGACTCTACACTTGCCCTTGTTGAACCTCATGAGGTTCCTAACTGCCCGACTCTCCAGCCTGTCCAGGTCACACTCAATAGCAGCATAGGCTTCTGCTGTGTCAGCCACTTCTCCCAGCTTTGTATCATCAGCAAACTTGCTGAGAGTGCAGTCTGACCCTTCATCCAGGTAATTGATGAAGATGTTGAACAAGAACAGACCCAGCACCGGCCCCCAGGGAACACTGATAGTTACAGGCTTCCAGCTAGATTCTGTGTCACTGATCACAACACTGAGCTCTGCCAGTCAGTCAGTTCTCAACCCACCTCACTGTCCACTCACATATGCCACACTTCCTATGAGGAGTAACAAATTCAAAGGCATCATCTTTAGCTACTGAAGCTGTGCTGTAGATTGCTGAAGCTGCACTATCTTGGGATAGTGTTACTTCGTGCTTGCCTTGTTACACTGCTGGAGAAAAAATGTTGGGCTAAATGAGTCACTGGTCTGGTCCAGCACACTTTTTATGTTCTCTTATAGCAAATGAGGGGTCACCAAAGTAGAAAGAACGAAACCCAAGCTCTACTGAAGCAAGAAATCTGTATTGCCTTCAGCAGGAATGTGGAAGAATTGTCACTCCAAGGTTCTTTCCAAAAAGGCCTCTTTCAAATACAAATAAATTTGTGACTGAAGTGCACATGTGGTGGTCAATATAAACATACATAGAGATTTCAAATCTCCCTGGGATGGAGGTATAGTTGAATTGATTAATCACATTGTAGAGGTGGAGGGGAAGTGCGCAAAGTCAGACACAGAGATACTGTGATTTAGTGTTTTAAACTCTGGACTGCCACTTAAACAGTTTTGTTTCTATTTTTGACTGAACATGGACCATGGTATGAGAGCAAGGCCAGGATTCTTTGCTACTGCAGTTGGTATATTGATTCAGTTTGTCTATAAAGGTATTTGTTGTTGTATGTGTAACTACAGTTTACCACTTCTATAGTGTCCAATAATATGTTTGCTGTTTTATTTCTTGAAGTTAATTTACTGCACCTCAGTGAGTCTAAGATATGATTTTTTCCTGACATTTTAGCAGGTAAAATGTGATTCTGAAAACTCTGACAAAAATCATGGCTTAACCTTTCCCAGCATAATGATAATAATGATACCATTTACAGGAAAAAAATTGCCTTAAATTGGATAGAAAACACTTATGTTAAAAGATGCCTTACCAATGTGAAGGAAGAAAACTCAGAGTACATTTTCAGAGTTAATTTTGGTTAAATAGGCTAATGAATGTTTTCTACATGGCAGCCAATATTGCCATGTGGCTGCAATCAGATTAAGGCTGCTGGGAGCAAATGCTGCTGGTTCCTTTTCAGTTTGTTCTTGGATTCTGTGTCTCACTTTATATGGATCCCGCACATGGCGTAAGTGATTTGAAAATGACTTGCTTTATGCCCAAGAAATAGAGCTCCTAATACGTTGCTTCTTTAGATGGTGGATTTGCATTTACTCCACAGATTTTATGTATGCCGTTTTCTGCATTTCAGCAGAGAGTTAGAACACAACATCCCCCTCACCAATCTAGGCAAACAGTGGGTACTCAACAATGCAGATTTGGGCTGAGATTAAATCTTGTGCTTCTCCCAGAGTGCCCAGCTGCCGGGCAGGAATTAAGCTTTACACAGGCAAAGTAGTGCATCAATCTACTGTGACTGCACCAGCATCTGTGCCAACACCTGTCTTCAGCACTTATGAGGTAACTCTTCTTACCCTGAAATTCTTCTAGGCATGAGATTTATTTTTTGCTTTTTTGCTTTGTTCTTTGTAAATACCAATTTGCAGTCCTAAGACATTCCAAAATGTTGAGTTTTTCCTAAAATCGTGATGTCAGACAAATAACTGCTCAACTCCTGTCCCTTGCCTCTTTCTTGGAGCCCTGCAGAAGGACTTCACTCATGTTTTAATGACTTTCCTCTGTACTTGCCAGTGCTAATAGGTTTTTTTTTTTTAATAAAAAATGAATCTGGTCTTTGTAATCAATTGACAGCAGGAGCTGAGATTTCTAAGAAAGCATCAGAGACAGTGAGATTCCTGACAAAAATCTGCCTCAGGAGAGCTGCTTTCATCTTTTACTCGTTCCATCTTTTCCCTTGCATATAGGTTGTAGCTCTGGAGCCCTGGGTAAGCCTCAAAAATATGTAAAAAAGGAAAAAAAAAAGGACTTTGAATTCAACCCATCATTATGGCAAATAATACTACTGGGGTGGCAGTGGTTTCTCTGTTCTTGCTGCAGAGCTTCCAGATTGCAGCTATTCTGCAATACAAGCTGCACATGGTGTAAAATGGGCTTTGGTCTGAAACTACGGGGGCAGTAATTAAACTTAATTGAAAACATGTCTGTAAGACAGAGGGAAAACTGTCCTTAGGAGCATCACCACAGCTGCATCTTTTCTGAGTAAAGATAGCACTAGTGGTAGAAAATAAACACTGGATACTATGGATAAGTTGGTGTTGCATAACACCCACAGAATTCACAGTAGAACCCTAAGATATGTACAAAAAAAACCTGTAAGGATGAATATTAGCTTAATAATACATGTATTTCCTTGCTGTTGGTTCCTTAGAGGTTGTTTCACTATATTTTTATTGTTTGTGTCTAGCTAGGAGGAGAACCTGATTAAGCGGTCCAATTTTTCCTTTTCTCTTATCTTCCCCGCATGACCTTCATGTTTTAGAGCATTAGGTATTTCCATCTGCATTCTATTATGAAATCCAGATTGTTTTCTGGAAGTACATTGTTTCTGATGAACAACAAGAGAAACACAGGTGGGTTTCTGACAGCAACACGCCTGAGTTCTTGCCAGCTCATTTTATGGGCTGTTAGGGGCTTCAAAGCAATTGTACCATGTAGAACCTGCTGTTTTGAGAAACCCTGGGGCTAAATTTCCTGCAGGTCTGCAGATTCTCTGCCATATATGCATGAGCCAGGGGAGTCCTGGATCAGTTTTGCAGGTGGGATCTGAAGTTTTTCGGCTCATTTTCCTTTTCAGCTGAGATTCTTCAGGCTGCAGTGTCTTCTAGCACAGAGTAGGGATGCAAGGAGCCCCAGGAGCATCATCTCTTCATCAGTGATATTCTCCCATGCTAGAATGGCAGTCAGCAACAAGTTCAGAATCATTGTGTTCCTCTGGGACTTCCTGATCTTGCATCCAGAAAGAAAAGATGGAACTGGGAGTAATGGAGAGGTTCAGTACATTGTGCAGACTTAGTGTGACGAGCAGGGAAAGACAAACCTCACTGCTTTAGACTTCTGCCTCTGCAGCAAAAAGCCTGGAAGCCCTAATGACTCCTGGCTTTATAACACTCCTGCCTTTATAACACTGTGTCTGGTAGATGAATGTCCTCTTCTGAGCCAGCAATCATAGGGCTTCAGACCCACTGTTGGCAGAGCGGGGAAGAACTCAGCCGTAAACTGCAGCACTCCTAACTTCCTTCAGTCAAAGGAGCCATTCCACATACCTCACAGCTTTTGCTCATATCAAACCAATGAAAAAATTTGGCTATTTCAAACAATTTTACTAAAATTCATTTTCAAGTGAAATTTCTACTTTCGACTAACCATTTAATTCCGAAAGCAAATGTTATTTTTTTCTCATAGTTTCAGAAGTCCTCATAAACTGGAGATTCTTCCTTTAGATCAAGTGAGAATTGGCTTTTGACCAGAAGAGACACGGGTCTCTTCTGACACCTTCAAGCCTCTTCTGATAGAATCTCCTTGGAAACCCCCAGAGCATTCTTCAGCATACTGATGCTCATATACGTTGTCTCATACTGAATTAATATAGTTCCTAGTATATGACACTTCACAAATTGTTGTAATATTCCCATTTTCATTCAGAAATATTATATTTAATTGTACTAGCACTGCAGCATTTGTTTCACTGACGTATCAGCATCAGTCTGCTCCATTTGAATTCCTTTAGCTCAAAAATCATCCCGAGTTGCTTCTTCGGGATTAAAACTCCCAATAGTCCAGTCTTCTTTAAGTTTTCCCTTTGCCATTCACTTCCACCCTTCTGCTGCTCACTTCTATTTCTTATCAACATTTACTGCAATTATCCTAAAGCGTATGTTTAGAAAATGCAGACAAGGTCTCCAGTTGTGTAAATATTTGACTTACATAAATACAAGTCATAACTACTGTTTTTTCCTTCTTTCTGTTTGTTTGTATCATACTTGCTCTGCTTCCAGGAGTAATTAGACTTCCAGTTTTTCAGGACAGGGAACACATTTTCTGGATTGGTGCAGTGGGTGTCAATATTGACCAAAACCAGGAGACACAGCTATGTCATAAATAAATAATAACATCTCTACGCAACTTTTCATCACCTTAATGGCTATGCAATCTCTGTGCATTTTTGCTATTGCAGTAAGTAGCTGTAGAAAGCATTGTGATAAAGTCAATAGAAGTATGGTATGGTAATGTAAAATTAATGAGCTAGATGGTAATCTTTTTAGGCAAATCGTGTTCTGTAATACAGCACACCCTCTCAATTAGTCTGTTCTCAGAAGCCAAGGAATCAGTATATTTGAAATGCACAGTAAAATTGACTGCGTTACTTGGGAAGATCAGTATAGCTGATAGTCAAAGTACAATAACCTCCTATGAAAAGTAATCTTAGAGTGAAGAGCATTATAGAGTCAATTCACAGTACGTTCATGTCTGTGTTTTAAAAATCTCACAGGTATTTGTTATTAAAGGAAAGGAGACATCAGTGATATTTTTTTAATGAAAACCACAATCAGAAAGCTGGACTGATGTCTTCTGTGTGTTGCCAAACCACTGTTGGAGTCATTTACGAAAGATAAGACTAGGAGAGGGCATGAAAATCTGTGTCTTGTTCCCCATGGCAATTACCTTTCAAATCACTAATGTAAAGATTCAGACTTCCTTACATAATGCAACTGGTATCTGAATCACTCCATAGTCAACACTATCAAGTAGAAAAGGGAGGTGACATGCAGTCATTGAAACTGTCCTTCCACAAGATTATTTTCATGTAAAAGCAGTGGAGAAACAGTGTTCTTGGCATGAAGAAACCCATGGACTGTGCAATGCTGACAAGGAATAACATGATGTTGCCTGATCTAATACTTGCTTAGCAGCAAGCACAGGTTCTTTCAGTTTTTTCCTCTGGTGTCATTTTTTGCCTGTCTGTTGTATGCTCTGAACAACATGGCCACATGCGTATGATCACTTCAGCTTAATGTACCATTAACACATAGAAGCTACAGTCTAATTTATAAAACTCATTGCAGTAGCAGTGATATAAAGAATATATTTGATCCTATAGTTAACCCAGAGAAACTTCCAGTGTCCCTAATGAGCTCCATGAGAATTTGATTAAAGATTGTCAGATTGGGTTTGTTACGTCTGGTGAAAGAATAGGAAAGAAATTCATTAATGAAAGAACTTCTGAAGGATAGGACTTAAATCTGGTTTACATCATAAGAGAGATTCATTTGGTCTCAAACTATAGCTCGGTGGACATTAATCTATATTACAGCTCTGTAACGAGCAGAAGTTGAAATTTGTGTTTGGGATCAGAATACTGACAATGCAGCCAGCTGTGAGTCAGACAAAAACTAGTATAAAAATGCTCAGTTTTCAGAAAATTTTGACCAGATGTGAATTTTCTGAAGTGTTCAACATAAATTAATATCTCCAATTTGGAAGGAAGGTGGATTGTTCTGTGTTCTGTTTTACAAACCAACTTCTTCAAACATGGCCATTCATATGAATGTTCGGGGGAAATACACCCTACCTTATAGAAATGAGAGACTGATCTTGACTATGTAGGAAATGAAGTTTATCTTATATTTTAAACCACTGCATGCTAAGATGTCATTCTATCTGACAAAGAGGCAGCATCTCCACAAGGCAAAAAAAGTAGACGTGGTAGAAGAACATTAAGATTTCAATCCATATCTTCCATCCTATGTCCCCAAAAGATTAAAAGAAGAAATACACTTTTTTTTTTGAAACTGCTGTAGAGACTAAAATAATATTTTATGTTTTTTCTTCTGCTATTTTACAGTTTTGTTGTTGTTCTCTTTTCTTTTGAAGGGGGGACTAACTCAAAATCTTGTGCTTCAACACTGATGAAATACAATTTAATGGAGAGACAATACTTGGAGAATATCCAGTGTTGGCCATCCAGGAACGTGCTTTCATTCATTTCAAATAGCAGGCATCCCTTTATGTCACAAGCAATTGTAGTCAGTAGTGTAAATGGTGTCTACATTAATAAAGTTCACTGTATGAAAAAGCTAGTGGACTATGGTTCAGTTTATCTATTAACAGTTTTGTGCAATCCATTCTCATTTAAGTCTTAAGCAGTGGGCAAACAAAGGAGCTATTGACTGTACACAGAAAAATTTTTGACATCTGCAATTAGAAAAATCCTCCTCTGTTCAAATGGCAAAGCATATTCCTGGAAAATTTCCTGCCTCTTTGAGTTTTGTCTGAAAGTTAATTTATCAGTTGGCATACCACTGGGTCCAAACCTGTTTTTACTGAAGTAAGTGGGAAGGTTGCCATTGGCTTCTACAGGAGCAGGTGCACGCCCCTAATGAGGTGGATAATGGAAACAGTGTATGCACAAGAAGCCTGGACACAGTCAGGAATAGAAATATCCGAGGAGAAGGATTTCTCAGAATCCCAGAGCTTGTGAACAATGTATTGCATTGACATTTAAACATTGACAAGAAAAGTGAAGAGATTAAGCAGAAGAATAGAACTAGACAAGAAGATATTGTCACACTGAAACAATTTGCCTCTTCCTTCAAAAAGATTATAAAAACCTTGAATAGGGAGGAGGGAAAGGGCACGATGATAAATGAGAGCACCTAAACCATATTAGATCAGCTGATAACATAGTCATCTTTGCCAAAATCCCTGAAGACCTTGAAACACTGATGAAAGAATTAATCATGAAGAGTATGGTTTGGCTAATTAGGAGAGGAAGAGCTGAGCTTGAAGTGAAGCTTGACCCCAAGCCTCCACTCTGTATTGTAATCAAGGATGACCCAAACCTTTGCAGAAGTATGAGAAAAAGGCAAAGGAAGTTTTTTCCACATCATTATTTCTCATTTTATTTCATCGTAGCCAAGAGAGCATGCTGTGGATAATCTCAGAGTAGTAACAACTAAAATAGCACCAGAACAGCAAGACACTATGACTTTATCAGCCAGTACTGCATCCACAGTAATTAGCCCTGCTTCTCAGCAGTGAGGAAGGGCATGTTAATGAGGATGAGTACAGTGCTGTGCTCATCCTTTGGAACAGATTCCATGAACCAAGTGAGACCCTTGCTTTGTGTTAGTCTACCATGGAGAAGTAACAGATCCCGTGCGATTAACTGGGGTGTACCTAGCATAGCAAAGTCTAGCACACAGCAAGACCAATGTGTGCATATCCTGGCCAATGCGTTTGCCAGCATGCTGCAGGGGGAGTTGAGCTTGAAGGAACTTCATGGTACCTCATGCTCAGGAGATCAGAGGACAAGGTAGGAAGAAAAATATAGTGTGCCTTTGTGCTGTCATCTTACTGCAAACCAAACATGTCACCCTCAGAGAAAAGAGCTTATGCAGAAGATCCAGAAAAGGTAAGGTGTAGAGATGCTGATGGGTGCTCCACTGAGGTTTTTTCCCAGTCATGGTGAAAGCACTTGACTTGTTTTGCCAGAAGGTGCTAATTACCTGTGTGATGAGTGCAGAGAGTATTCATGGCCGCAGTCCCCGGCTGTCTCTGAGTCACAGGTGGGTGTTAGCGCTCCCAGAGCCAGTCTGTGCTTTGTGCAGGAAAAAATGACGCATTGTGTGGTTTGGTCTTGGAAGATATTTTTCATATATTTTATGGTGGATTTTTTGGAAGGGGGCGGTTGGGGATGGTGTTTCCAAATCTGGCTCTGAGTCTGAAAGGAACTCTAGAGGGGCATCTCTATTGGACACAAATACTATTTTCCTCTCCACTTTCAGTTTTTTATCTTGGCCACAAACTGAAGCAACACAAAATGAGGAAACGAACATCACTCATTATTTGTCTTCTTGATTGGCAGAATTGTATGGGTGAAGGCAGATGTAGATCTCTTGAGATGCTACAGCTATCACGGCAAGAAAGTTTTCCAGTCAGATATTCGAATGAGATCTGAGAGCTCAGTGTAATTTGCCTCTAGTTTTATTTTTAGTGATTTCACTTTTCTGGCTTAAGTATTGCATTCCCTTTTACTGTCAGGATTTATTACTAGCACTTTGTGAAGTGCAGCCAGTTCCAGTCTTCTGACTCCTTCTTCCTAAACTTAATTTTTGTCAATGGAATAGTTTCCTGTAAAATGTCTAATTGTTGGTTTATTGGCAGATTAAGTTCAAGAGCTTTTTTAAAACTGACTAAGGACAGTACCAATTATGTGTCTGGTGCCAAGTCCCTCAGTTGCTAATGGAATAAATGAGAATTTCAACTGTCTGTTTTTTTTGGACAGTGACAAACTTCAAAACATTAAGCCACTGGTTCTTAGCCACAGTATTGGTATTTGTCTTTCTGTAACTCCATTTTTTGATACCTTTAATACATTTACTTACCCAACATTCCTGTTGATAGCAAATGCTGTTATACTTATTTTGCAAATGAAAAACCACAACCTCAAGAAACTACGACCAAGTAAGATCAGAAAGTACTTCACACACAGGAGAAGAAGCAACCTTCCCTAGAGGGTAAAAAAGGATATGTGGGTGTGCTTTTTATGATAAAATTTATAACAGGTCCTCCAAAACTGAAAAAAGGGAAATGAATGTTGCATTTTTGCATCTATACCAGGGGATTTTGTTCATACAGATGCTTAGATAAAATCATAATTCTAACTCCTCTGGCCTAAATGTTTTTCCTTGGCCATGTTATCTGGGACAGAGGATAAGTCAGAGCTTCCAGGGCCAGGTCTGATGTGATCCCTAGCACTGAGCTCTTTCCCCAGTAGCCCTACTGACTTTAGGCTTCCCTTGTTGCAGGCAAAAATGGCTTCAAAAATGCCAGTGTAGTATTTAGGTACAAAATACCGATTGAGACATTTCTCTTTTGTTTTCTGCTTCACAAAGATTGCCTTTCCCACACCGCTGTATTTGGGATTCTATCAGCTGCTGTGTACTCTTCCTGCACATACTCTTTGAAACACACCGCACTGTGATTAAGAATGAGCTGTGGTGAACATTTTAACTTCAGTCACAGAATTTCTTCATAAGAGAAAGTTTCATGCCCTAAACTACATTTGGGGAGAGGTTCAGTTCCCTACTCATGCCTGAAATTTACTGCTCAAATTTACGTTTTATCTAACTCTAAAGAAAAGCTATAATCAAGTAATAGGTAAAAACATATGGCTTATATTTTGGTTCTGAGTTATGTCATGAAGGTAACATTTGTGTATTATTTTCTTTGTGGAAAATGCCATATATTTCTTTAATGAAAGTTAACTTTAAGTGTTTATTTTTCTTCGCATTTATTCCCCCCCTCTAAAACACAAACAACAAGGTTAAGAAGTGAAGTCAGACTTCTGTGTTCCTGAGTTTTTTTTTAAAAGTCATGATGCAGCTGCCAGGATGATGAGTTATTGGTTGTCAATGCAGTAAGTATTGATCATAATCTTCCAGAATTCATCCTTCATATGTGTGTAAAAACAGAATATGCTGTGAAGTGCAGAGCAGAATTAATTACTTTTTCCCCAAGGGAAGAGCAGATAATTACCAAATAACATTTCTATCAAAGCTGTAGCTGAGTCCTGAATGTTACGTGAGGCAAATTCCACACTCCTACAAAATGAATAAACTTGTCAGTACTTTCACACAAATTAAACCTTGTCACTTTTCACTAAAAATCCTATTAGGAATGTCCTCATTTTTATAATTAATTTGAATTTCTTTAAGGGCAAGAGAAAAAAGAGATGTTGGAAATAGTAAGCAAATATTCAGAAATCTCATGCTCTCCTGTGGATACTTTTAAGAGATCAGTTTTATGGTGTTAAGTTTAAAGGATTCTTTTATCAGTTTTTGATCAACACAGTTTTAAAGACTGGTGTGCTATGTGCTAGAATGCTTAAAATATACATTTTGGAAGCAGTATTGTAGTGAAAAGATAATTCATGCTTTCCTTTAATCCCCTCCCTCTTATTGACATAAATTACAGCTTCGAGACAAGGAAATGATTGAAGCCCTCATTATTTTATATACCAGCCTATGTTCAAAAAGCAGTGGAGATTTTTCAGCTAACAATATTTTGTAGGACATCCCGACTGTTTTAGTGAAGCTTACAATACTTGCCAGAATTCAGTGGAGATGGCTCCTGTCAGAAAAAAATACTGCACTGGGAATCTTTTGTGCAAAGCCAATTCTCTGTTTCCGAATGAAGAAATTTATATTAGAAGAGGTTGAATTATTTACTGGAAATAAACTACCAGCAAATGCAGCTTTTTTGCTCTGTTTGCAAGTTAAGATCAGATTCTGGATTCCGTGAATACATTTGTTATTCAGAAGTCTTTTCCAATAAAATGAAATATTCTTCTCTGCAAACTGGCTGTTTGTTGTACGGGACTGGTTAGCTGCATACCACATGGCATAATTAACACCCAACTGTAACTCCATGAATGGGAATGTAAATGCACTTTTCAGTCCACCCTCCTGTGAGGAACTGCAGGCCACCATGAGGCTTTTCCTCAGCTTCCTCTGCTCTGGGCTGAACAAACCCAGGGACCTCAGCTGCTCCTCATACATCTTGTCCTTCGGACTCTTCACCATCCTGGTTGCTCTCCTTTGGAACTGATTTAAAAGTTTTACATCTTTCCTGAACTGTGGTACCCCAAAATTTGCCAGCAATGCAAACACCTGAAGTGGTATTCACTTGTCATTTGAAAGACCATCTCATGGTGAGTTTAAAGGTTATTTATCGTCTTACTTCCTCCGCAGCTCCATCCCACTGCCTCAGCGGGTGAAGAATTGCAGTGAATAGGCCGAAAGCACAGCTTGTGGGAAAATAAGAGGACAACAGAGCTGACCCATTTGCTACTGCTGCAAGATGAAGGCATTATTTCCCTGCCCTCTCCACTTTTTCTCTCTGCTTCTGGCTCCTGAACCTTGTGGTTGAGCATTGCCTCACCTGTGCAACATGCAGCCCATTTTCTTCCCTATTTTGCACCAATTCTGACGCTCATTTGACTCTTCAGTGGAGTGATTTAACTCACTAAGTCTGTACAAAACTACTGGTGTTCTTAAGCCAACTTCATTTTCTGCTGAGTTAGTGAGTTGCATCAGTGCTTACAAGAATCTGTGGGATATCAGTGCTAGTGCAAGAAGTTAGTGTGACTTCCCCTTTTAGGCAGTAGTGAGCTCCCTGATATGAAACATCCCTTGACATACTGCTTATGCATTAACAGTGAACTTAAAAGTCTATGCAATGACTGGAGAGACTCTTCCACCACATGCCTAACAAGGAAGGTCAATAAATGGCCAAGTATGTTAAGCACCTTCTGGAGAGGAAGATTTATTAGAAACAATATTCACAAGTTGAAGTAGCCATATTCATAGGCAGACCACAATGCGGAAAGGTTTAATTCTCTGTTTTCAAAGCCTTTCTCTTTCTAGAACCAGAGGAGCTCATGCACCCTGTGAGGGCCTTTCAAGCTCTGTGGAGACAGAGTCCTTTACAGTTCTAGAAAGCAGTCCAGGGCAGATTTAAGATGTGAGGGGACTGTGTACACCATGTACACTAGGACTGTGATACTACTGGATTAACAGCTAAAAGAGGAGGAACATCCATAGGCACAATTAAAGGTGACAGACTTCTAAATAGGGACAATAGTTTCTTCAGGTCCATTCCCTGCTTTCCTTTCAAAAAAAAAAGATGGAAGTGGGAGGAGAACACTGAGGCTCTGGTCACTGAAATGTGCTGAAATATTCAGCACTGATGCAGCTCCAGCAGGCAGTGTGCTTTATTTGTTGTAGATTCTAGAGTGAGGAAGTGCAAAAAAGTCTTCAGACTTCCAAAACTTCATTTACAGTGGCATGGGATTGTACAGTGTCTGGGAAAAACACTGGACCTGCAATCAGGGTCTCGGGATTTGGAAGGTTGCCCAATTGAGCGTTATGAAACTGTCAGGAAGGAAAAAAAAAAGACAGAGGAAAACAGCATGGGAGAATGAGTAGATCAGAAGGATGTTTCCAAAATATCTTTGCCTGATCTATGGGAATAAGCTCTGCTTTTTCTCCAACATGACTATAAGATCTGAGGATGTGGATGGCCCAGTGCTGAAGCCAAACAAGTTTATTCTGCTATAAAAAAAGACAGTAGCAGCAGCAGCTGTCTTGGAGTGTAGGCAATGTGAGCTCATATCTGATCTCAAGACAGCAGGAAAGGAACATGGGAATAGTAACAGTGTCTCTACAGTCTATGAAGACTCTTAGATATGAATTTGTTTTCCTATGTGTGTGCTGGAAAGATGAACTCTCATGTTGAAAGGTAGAACTAGGATCTATGAGATGAAGGTTGGCCTAGTGAGACCTCAGAGAGATTTGAGGAATAGAACAGCATTTTGGTCCCTTGAACTTGATTCTTATGCTGGACCAGAATTATATTTCTGTACACACTCAGCCTTGGTGCAGAGGCCTCTAGAGAAATGGAAGGTCTTGCAGCTGGTTCCATTGCCTGGATCAGAAGCATGAATGTGCTGTTAAAATAAGAACAGCAGATTCTGGGATGGTGTTAGGGGACGGGAGGGAGCCAGCAAAGGTTACTCTTTTCCTTTTTGTTATTGTCCTCTTTGCCTGAGCAAAAAAGAGAAAGCACTGTCTTCCAGGATGAACATGGATGGTTCCTGGGAGAAGAAGGGTGCAGGTAGCAGGAATTTGCTGGAGGCAGTTTTCACAGTTTCACCGCACAGCTTCCAGCACAGTTCTGCAGTGAGATTTTGTTATGAAGCTACTCAAATACAACAGAATATGAGAAAAGAGATGTTGATAGGAAAGTATTATTTTCTATAATAACAGCTACGGACAGCTTGGTAGCTAAAGAAATAGCTGGGAGTTAGAAGTTGTGTAGCCGTAATACATGGTATGGTAACATAATCTAACTTGTGACAACAGTTATGTCTTAGACATCCTCATCTTAGAGGTATTTGAGAAGGGCAATGTTTACTCAGATGGACATATCCTCTGAAACTGCAAAGATGGTAAGATGCTGTAGAGTGCAGCCTTCTCAGGCCACTGTTCAACTCAAGCTCAACCAAGAATACACGGGACAGTTACTTTTGGCTGGGATTTTTGGCAGTGAGGTACTTGTTTACTCGATAGCACAGCTACAGTTAAGAAGACTGAAAGCATCTTTATGCAATAAATCATACTATTCAGAAGTTTTATATATCCCAGATGGGATGGTGGATGTTGAACAGGCAGATCCCAGTGGTCTCCTGTCAGGATATTTTATACAGATTACAGTCAAATATCATGTGAGACCTTAGTAGCCAGGGTGTGAAATCCAGGAATGTGTGAAAGTGGGAATCTTAAAGAGAATAAGGAAGGAAATAATTCCATTTTGAAGGAACACATGGATAAATATCCAAAGAGCTTGAAGATGAAAACTAAGGCATTACATTCTCCTATATTTGAAGGGTATAATAGAAAGCATTATGGAGAGGACCTTGAAGCTAATGCGTGATGAGAACATGTAATATCATGAAACCCAGTAGACCAACCCACTTAACTTCAAAAACAGGGAAGAGTAGCTAATCATAAAGCTGACTTCCTTCCTTGTCTTGGAGTCCTGATCAATACTGCTCATTTGCTGGTAGAATCATTGGTCTGAATGATCCACAAAGACTGCATCAGAATGCTGAGGATGCCTTAGGACTATTACAGAAATGTTTTAGGAGTAAACTAACTCAATTTTCTATAACTGTTTCTTTCAGTACCACAGGACTGACAGAGGATCAGGACTCCTGTCCATGACTGACAGAGATTCCTATGGCTCTGTTGTCAGTGAAGGACACAACTTCCCTTGGGGCAAACAACTGACAGGAGAATTATTTTTTCAGGTTTATTGAGCCCATCCTTATGGTTTTCAGTTATGTCTTCAGCAGTGGCATCTTACCTTGAGTTTCTATTACAGTATAATAACAGCTGATACAACTTAGAAATGCTTCTTTGCTTCTTCACTTAAACTCAGAAAGAATTATATTTTCATGGATTCACCCTAACAGAATGAGTCTTGATTTGAAGATTTGACTCGAAATTACCGTAAAGCTCAGTGAGAATACACACGGTTATTCACACTGTTTTTAATTGTCAGTTTGAAAATCTCTATTTTATTCTTATCTAATAAAATAATTGAACAAAATTATTATTATTATTAGCTAGTTTGAAAATGGGAAACATAACTGCTCTCAATATATAAAGCTTTGCCCATACAGTAGAGAACATAAACAAATGCCATCAGCCTCCAGTGATCATTCCTACTGTATAAATAATATCACAATATATTCACTGGGCATGTTATCTCTAATAAATAATTCAAGCAGCTGAAGATATAATGAGGAATATAGTGGAAACTCATCTACCAAATGTGGGTTTTTGGGTGTCTATTATAACACTGAGGGCAAAATTTTACCTATCAGGTTTTATTCCTCTGAACTTTCTTTGATGTCATAGAATCTTCAGTATTTATTTGTATGGGGAAAAAGAAAATAGAATTGATTTTTTTTTTCAGTGTACATGACTCTGCTTCATTTACTTTGACAGTGCAGCATTGTGAAGAATGATATACTTGAAATATTATACATTTTGCTAGATACCTGAATTTGCAGTACTTCAGAGTGCTGAGCTAATTCACTTTGATGTTTTTTGTGATTTTTGCACAAAAAAAAATTACTTGATCTGCCCCTAATTTTTTAACAGTTTGTTATATTAATAACAGAAAAAAAAAACAACAGAGAGATAATTGACCTTGAGTTCTCATACAAGCCCACTTCTTTATCTTACTCCATATAACAAGCAAGATGGTTAAGTCTATTCCCTTGCAGTAGCAACAAGGACGGATACTTGAGCTGCAGTGCTGGAAGCAAAGTGATTGCAACAGCAAACATGAGCTGTGAGTCAGTTGATAATGTACAACCCATGATAAGAAAGGCATGCTTGTCTTATTAATTATTTATATTTGGAACATACTTATTCTAGTAGATCAAGGTTTATAGGGAGATATAATTGGGAATCAGTTGGGCTAATAAACAATGTACCAAAATGAATATTAATTAGGTTAGAATATTATTTCAGATAAGTCATTGTATTAAAAAGGAAAATGAATAAACACACACCATCTTAACTGTTCTTTTTCAGAATATTAAGTTGATAATGGATAGTAAGTAGTTACTGGGATCCATGAAGGAGGCTGCTTCGTATGCATGAGCATAAATCTAACATCCCCCAGTTTTCGACCATTTGCAGATCACAGCTTTACAACACAGAATGTTGTAATACAAATCAGAATCCTGAGCTGTGTGGAGAGCATACAGTATTTCCAGAAAAACAATCTTCTGAAAAATTAAGGAGAGCAAAATACAGAAAACTGTTTTTTTCCCCTTACTACCATAGAAAGGTTGTAAAGTCCACCCCTGTTCGTAATGACATTCCAAAGTGGCATAGGAAACGTGTGCTGGCTTCAGCTGTCAATCACTGTTTAGAAATGTCACCAATAATTTGCACTCTGGAAGTACTCAATGTATGGACCTCTGGATTTAATTGGATCCACTGATTTTGCCTAAATCTCATCCTGTCAGCAGCTCTGCAGTAAGTAGGATATTGAGGCTTTAATGAATCCAGTAATAACTTTAAATTGCCAACCTGGAATATATATATATACACATACATTAGGCCTGTGAAAATAGTTGTACAGTTCTGGGGAAAATAAATATCTTTAATTAGTTCTTAAATAGCTGTGCTAAATTGTTGACCAAGTAGACAGGACAGGCCTTTTTTTTGGGGGGGGGGGATGAGGTGCATGTAAAATTTAGTAAATTTGACAAAGGATCCAATGTTTCACACATATCTGCACGTCTGCAAATGTTATGATTATCTATGCCTGTAGAAAGATCCTGTTTGGGAGAGAGTGTTCAATCTCTGCTGTCCCAGACAGCATGCTCTCAGCTAACACCATGGCAGACAGAAAACCATTCTGTCTGAATGGGCCACCAACCACAGAGGTGGTGACAGTGAATGAGTATGGTGCACTGTCCATCCCTTCATCTCTGCCTCTTGGCAAGGTTTGGCAAAGGCTCTTTTGTGACAGCAAGAAATATCCCAGGCTGCTGTAGTGGAGGTGACAAAGCTCATACCCAATTTGTGAAGAAGGACAGAGAGCCACAGCAACGCTGTGGGGAGAAATACTTCAGGAGGCATTAGGGCGCTCAGCAGGTGCTGGGATGTAGAAGGCAGCTGCAGCAAATGGAGGGACGTGATTTGGAAACACTGGGAAATAGTAATGGTTTGGGTTGGGACATGTGGAGAAGATTTAAGGACCGGTAGGTGGGCGATTAGGAAGAAATGTAGAGTTATCAGTCGTTCTGGCAAATGTAAAATATAAATCCAAAGGCAACCAGACTTCCCTAGCTCTGGAACACATGGAACAGTTGGGTTTGGTGAGTTTTTTTTAGACATGACTCATTTCTTTTTGGATGTATCTGTGCTGAAATGACATTGACTTAATATCTAAGGCAGCAGGAGCTATCACTCAGATGCAACATGAAAACTTGCAAGAGCACCTAAAAGAATGTTCTTGTGAATTTTCCTCTGGGCTAAAGTAAAAGGCGTTTTTCACAAATATGGTGCATCGTTTTATTATTCAACTGGTATAAGTGTACATCAGGTATCATAAAGCTGAACAAAGTTTACACAACCCATAGCTACAATATCATCACATCATAGGTTACTTGTCCTAGGAGCTAAACATATACAAGCACAAAATACATGCTCTGTCTGAAAATTTAAGCCTCAGCTATTTTTGGCCCAGCTATTATCCAATCATAATAAAATCAATGAATTAGAACCAAGAACAGTTATGGATCTTATTCAGAATTGTATTTGCATGATCATGTCCTAACATATTTTTCTATCCTGTCCTCTCTTTGTTCCAAGAAAAGCAATAATAATTGTAAAGTAATAGGGAATTCTGAGTTTTACTTATAGTTCCATTTTTTTTGTTTAAATTTTTCTAGTTTAAAATATTTTCATGACAATCTTCACCTTTGCTTGATGATTATCTCATTATTAATATTTGTTTTTCTGATATTCTCCTGAGATATTCCTTTCCTTTAGCCCAGCCCCACCTACACGTTCCTTTATTACTTTCAATACTCCCTGCTGAATGTTTGCAATGTTCAAATGCCAATATACTTAATTCTCCTGTGGTTTCACATAGTCTGGTAACCTTCTGGCCATATTGAAGAAGACCTGTTTGGCAGGAATTTTAAAGAGAGGTATGTACTTCCTAGACACTGGAAAAGCAGAAGGAAGGTTTATATGTATTTGGCTGACCGAACTACTCCCAAACTGACTGTTTGAATACATCTGTCATTCAGTTGTATTGCAAATGGAATGCTAAGACAGTGAGAGTCTAGGGTAGCATCTTTAATTACTGCTTCATGCCAAATAAGTGAATAAAATATTATTGGATAGATACCATTTCTTGATGTAATAATTTATCCATATTTTAATGTAACTTCATTCAGACTCTCAATTCCTTGAGTTTGTTTTCTCTTAGTTCCCTTCGATTTGCCCACATCCTCCTGATGCTGAAGTATCCAAAAGAGAGGAGAGGAAAGTGATTGCAGAAGCAAGATAAACTTGGAACGTAGGAAGCTGCGGTTGAGTTATTTTATGTTTAAGCTGGGTCAGAAACTGCAAGCACAGTACAGAAAGAATATATTCGGATTTTGGCTTGCAAGAAAAGGAAGCAACTCAAATGAAAAATGACCACAAAAGGAAATGGGTAGCTGAAGAGCAGGAGGACGTAAGCCTGCCACCTGCCTCCTTTGGAACGAAGTAGCTGGTGTATGCATGTTTTGCTTGGATTCGTTTCAGTCCAGCTTTCTAAACTTCTGCTTTCCTTAATCTTGGCTCCTTTTATTGGTGGGATCTCCCCAAAGATCCATTATTATTTTGCTTCAGGTAAGTTACTTTACACTGCTGCCTCAGCCAGAGATGCACTCCTGTGAACAAATGTTGCATAAATTATAAAGAGAGGAAAGGAGAAAGAGGAAAAAAAATCCATTAGCAATGCTTAGATTGTAAGTGTCTGATAACTGTTATAATAACCGTACATTTGTCTTAGGGATCAAAGAGTCCAAAGACAAGTATGTGGATTTGCAGCTTGTTTTCGTTGCTTTGTATATCTCTAGGTGGAGAAACAAAAATAAACATAGATAAAACCAAATGGAATGAATGACTGGGAAACTAAGCCCCTTTGAGATATTTTATCCAACTAGCAAAGTTTTGCTAGAGATATGCAGTAAATGGTATAGAAGTGGTGTTATTTAATTAGCTAATACTTCTAAAGTAAATGTTGATAAATTAGTTAATGGGCTGAATGCCCTCCCTGCAGAGGGCTGCTGAAAGGGAGGGTGTATGGAGGAAAGCAGAGACTGCAGCAGAGAGCTCCTGTAGCTTTTCTTGTGCCTTTGCTGGGATGCAGGGGACAGCTGACACAGCAGCAGCAGCAGGAAGAGCAAACTAGAAGCAATCTCATCCTGTGCTCTGCTCTGCTGCTGCTGTCAGTTTTCCTGCTGACTTACCCTAGCAGGAAATTCAAGGAAAATGAGAATGGAAAATGGAGATAAAGCTTTGTCAAGGTGTGCACACGGTGCATGCATGTTGACTTAGCTGAGGGTATGTCAGGATTTGGGAAGTACAAAAAACAAGTCAAGAGCTGGACGTTGTGAGTATACTGCAAGGTTCTTCAGCTCAGAGGGTCTGGACACGAAACACTCCCACAGCCATGGCTGAGCTCTTGGCTGGGGCTTTTTGCTGTCTGAGGAACTCGAGCAGGGAGGTAAGGTTAAAGGCGAGATCCTGTTACGGCCATGGCAGAAAACCAAAGCAATACAGCAGTTAGGACTACATGAATGACGACTCCTGTATCTGCAGGCTGAATGGCTGTGTGTATTTTGGGCTCGTTAAGATGTCTGAGCTAATTTCTTTCGCTGTGCTATAGCAAAATTTCCATTTTAGAGCAAAAAGTACTCCTGCAGGTGCCTCATCCAAAACGCAAGTATTAAAACAGAAAAGCTTGGCCAAGACTGCAACAGAGGAATGTTTGGGAAATAGTAACTGGAACATTCGTTACTAATTTTTCTAGGGTCAGAATTCCAGCATTGAGTTCTCTTCTTGCAGATAAAATTTCATGCCTGTAAATAATTACAAACACATTTTTCGTATAGGTAGTCATGGTGTTTTCATTCATGTTTTTAGAAGCTAAATACAAACATTTACAACTGCAAATCAAAGGTCAAACATGCATGTACTTTTACTGGACTTTCAGGTCCATATTACTTTGGTAAAAAATAATAATAATCAAACCCTGGAACATTTCCTTGTCCCATTTAAGCAGCGGCAATAATTCTCGCTGTTTCATGGTGACTAGGGGAGAAGAGTAATCGCATTTAGTTAGAAAAAAATATTTTCTAAACTAAACCAGCAATTATTTGAATACAAGCTCTAAGATGGACAGAAGTTACAACATTTTCATGAAAAGATATCTTCAAATAATTTTTTTTTTGCAAGATTTTTGGTTTGTAGGCCTACGTCAAATGATCTGTACTGAAGTTTAATTCAGTGTTTCGCCTTTCGAGCTTACTCCCAGAGGCCTGCCTGTTCTTGGCAAAAATTAACCCAAGACCCTTTGGTGCCCCTCATACACAAAGGAACAACTATTGCTCTGTCTCTCCTGTACATAACTCTTTCTAAGTGAGGATAATTGTCTGCCCCATGCTACAAACACACCGTGCCACCATGTCATCATTTTTACCCCATAGTGAATATACAAGCATGGCATTTTTGGAGTAGCTCATTGCTTGGTAAAGCTCTCTGTAACCATGATGCTCTGGTAACTTTTTGCTTTGAGTTCAGAGTCCTCACCAAAGCGTAGCACCTACAGCAAGCAGTATGAACACGCTTGCCACACTGAACTGCAGAACCAAGTGTCTCAGGAAGACTTTTTCTCCTTGTAATCCATTTATAAGAAGGGCAGCATGTCTCCTCCATGCTATGCCCTGAAGCTAAGGACATAGCCCTCTATGTAACAATTACAAAACTCCAAAACTCTCCCCAACTTTTCAGTCCCTGGAATTTCAAAACCCACCTTTCCCCTGGACAGCCATCCAGTGGGGCACAGCTGTATCATGGGAAGCGCTGAGCTGCTTCTGGAATTCTTTCTCCTTGCCTGACTGCTCCAGCTGGGATTTTGCTTTGTTCTCCTTGCCCGTTGCTTTTCTCCATGGACAAGAGACAAGTTCGCAGCACTCACCTGCCACTTCATGCATTTGCAAATGATTGCTCAAGCACTGGAAAAAAAAAAACCACAGTGGCTGCAGATTTAATTCAAGCGTTCACAGGTAGCTGACAATTAGCCATAACCTGCCTACCTCTGTCTGTTTAAAGATGATGAGAACTAACACTCCTTCTGCTTGATCATGATTGCTGAGAAAAGCGGGCTGAAAGACCTGTGGTTGTCCCCTCCTCCCCTCACCCAGCAATCACCAGCCCTTTCTGCTCAGCAGATGTGAAGAGCAAAGGTTGAAAAACACCATCACTTTCATAACCGTATAGTAACCACATTCACTGGGTAGGTGCGAAGGGTTATGATGTTGCCACACATCTGTAATCTTTCTATTATAATGTGGACCACACCAGGTACAAATTGAGATAAAGCTATAAGCAGGTTTGAGCATTTCCTCTCTCTTGGGTTGCACTGTGCAGTGGGAAAATGCAGATCTATTCTCACTCATAAAGTAGTGTTGTGAGTCCCTGAAGAAAAAAGAAACTAAACTGGGAAAAGATTATGATATTCAAGCCGTACAAGGAGCCATCACAGAAGTTTTCCTTCTTAGTGTCTGTTTGTTTTTAATTAATATGCAGTATTGTATATATAGCAAGAAGAGCAAGGCATAAAATGAGAGAGAGGCATTCAGCTTTTCTTCTGCTCTTTCCCAAACCTCTCATCTTGGAGTGATGAATCACGCTGTCATCCATCACCTGGAGCTCCTTAAAAAATAAGGATGCAGCTGAAAGGAAAGCTCTCCTCTACCCTACGTCCCTCTAAGTAACCACCTTTACTCCTGCTGTTGCCTCTTATTATCACCAGCACCTGCACGGTAGCAAAATGAGTTGAGTCACCAGAGAAGTGCCCTGCAAGCAAGAGCTAGTTCTTGGGGCAGCTAAAGGTTGATGCAGATGGGTGCACAGGATGGGGCAGGAAGAGCTGGCACCCCGTGGGTCCTCTCTCAATGCTAGGCATGGGGAGCTGGTGTAGATGTATGAGAGCAGGGAGTCTGCAGAGATTCTTTGTTTTTTTAAGTAACTTTCTGTATTTGGTGACCTTGCAGTCATCAATTAGTCATCATGTTTCCAAAGAAGTGTTTCAGCTGCTGTGTTTCAGAAGTGTTTATTGTTATGCGGGCATTCAAAGTGGGTGTAATTAGTAAACAAAATGTTTTCCCACTGTTAGACTTGAACAGAAGCAGTAGGCTGAATGCAGTATTTCTTATTATTATTTTTTAAAATATGACCAATCTACTCTGCAGTAGAAAACTATATTGTTGTTGTGTTTAAACTGCTCATGCTACATGTGAGTAGAGGAAGAAGAAATGCTTGCCTATCCTTCTGCCTGGACTGAGCACTTGAGGTTTTGGCAAAGGCAGCGGTTAGCTGGAAGCACAGAGATACATATGCAGAGATTCTCACGCTGATCTGTGCAGCGTACGTGGTTTGAGAGGTTTGGAGGAAAAAAACACAACTGTTTGAGAATTCTTTCTGGTTAAAAATGACTAACAATGAGGTAATGGTGGCTCAGAAACATGTTGTAGTTAAGGTTGTGCTCTAGAGACTGTGGTTAGCTTCCCAGGCTCTGCAATTGGGCCAAGAAAAGTAATTACAGTGATTAATAATAATGTTTGATTTGCCAGTCACACAGCCCATTCCTCAGAGTGGGTTGGTCTGAGGGAGGGGGCGGTAAATTGGAGGAAGGAAATTAGAGCAACAAAGTATAGTTCTTGCAATGTATAATACAAACACTGCTGGAGCCAGCGCAGCCTGGCATCAGCTATTTTTATACAGCTGTATACTACAGCTATGGCTTTGTGCTGTACAGCAGGAGTTAATTTATGTATCTGTATATTACTGCTACGGACCTGTGCAGTACAGTATGGGATAATTCACACACTGTACGCTACAGCTGTGGTATTGTGCTGTGCAGAAGAGGTTGCTCAGTGTAATTGAACACTGCACAGATGCTGTGCTTTGTAGATGGCCTATTTTCTAGGTTTGGACACTACAGCAAGGATCGCATTTTGGATTTCTGAGCATGAAAGGCTATGAGAATCTCACCTCAGCAATGGAAATGTGCTGGGGATGCACAGCAGCCAGCGATGCATAGCAGGACTTGAGAAGGGAGCTTGGCTACAGCAGTAATCATAAAACCTTAACAACATCCGGAGGCGGGCTGCCTGCCCTTGCCTTTGGGTGTGAGTGTGGGGAAGGTCGGGATGAAGCAGTGGTGCTGCCGGGGTGTGCCGCAGCAGCACTAGAGGGAAAAAGGCAACACCAATCCCCTGGCAAAGTTGGGCTTCCTGATTACAGGAGTCCTTGGTGGCACCACAATGAAGGGAGTTGCCATGGAAACCATTGCAAAAGATTAAGCATATCAAGGAAACCTGATTGTGAGAGAATGGGTGGAAATAGGAGAATTAAATTAAAGTAGAAATGGTGTTTTTGTTTCATTCCACAAGTCATGGTAGAAACCTTTACATCACAAACATCCAATTAAGTGAGAAGTTATAGTCAAATCTGCAAGCCCTGCTTGCATGAGGAGCATGATTGCTCTATAATTAAAGGAAAATAAATAGTGTTTTACGATCCAAAATGAAAATCCAGTGGTGCAGACTCTGTTATTCTTCACTTTCCCACTGTAGAATCTGCTGAGTTTTTTTGACATTTTGAGGCAGACAGGCCACAGTGACCCCCTGGGATGTACTCACAGGTGCAGTGGCTTCCAGCCACGGAGTGGCCAAATGAATTTCAGATATCTGTGAGAGGAAGGGAACACTTAACTCCTCATTCTCTTTTGTCACATGCTGGCCAGGCTCCTGGACCAGCTAATCTTCGCTCATTTGCAAGTTATGAGAACAGAATGGCAAAGGTCAGCAGTTTGTTCTGCCTGTGCTGGGCACTGCCTACACCAGTCCTTGGCAAAAAGCAAATCAGGCTTTATGCTGTTTTGTTGTGATGAGAAATAACTAGCACAGCTGGCTTGGGCAACAGGAAAGAAGGTGGGCATGGCGACCATAACCACTCCTCATACTTCTGGTAATGCAGCAGGGTTCACCAGGGAGTTGGCATCAGGACCCTGCAAAGGAACTGAAGCCAAGTAAAAAGTTAAAGCTTTTATGAAGGGCCAAAATAGTTGGACTAGATGACCTTTAAAGATCCTTCAAACTCAAACAATTCTATGAAAATGACACAGAGAAACACAGATACCTTGGAGAATCCAGCACACTGATGCTTCTCTTTGGACCAGTGCATTGAAATGCCACCATCAGCAAAGGATTCCTCTTTCAAAGACAGATGTCCACTGTAGTTTGAAATTAATAACCCTACTGATATAGAAGTATTTCTGTAAAGAGTGGAGTTTATGCTCCACTGTGCAAGCACCAAGCCTTTGTCAAAAAAAAAAAGATATTTTGCAGTAGTACCATACACCCCAAGAACCACAGAATAAGTGTGTGCAGAGGTTCTGTCTTGATTTGGAATAGATGTTTTAGAGGGACTGTGTCATTAGAGCACTATTACACAGCTGAGAGTCCCTGAAATAATGACACTGGGATGACTTAAGAACACAGTTCGTCTACCTCCTGCTTGGACTGAGTTGTGTCCATGCATCTGTATAACTGGCTAAAGTAAGGGAGCTGATGTTGTATACAATAGATCTTCATTCACTTTAAGCAGATGTTCACTGACTAATCACAATCCAGTCTTATGTAAATACAGTTGAAATTGCTTAAACAGTGCTTCTTTTAAATGAAGATACATAGAGTGATAATGGAACCATTAAGTTGTCTTGTCGTCAGTCAGGAAATAGACTGCGCTTCTTTTGTATTGAGCTTATGTGATGACCAATACCTAACTTTTCCATTTGTTTAGGGTATTACCCGAGGTGGCAGGAGCTCACACCAGATTAACATAGACCTTCTTGATTCATTTCTCTTACTTGATAAAGGCTGGTTTGTTTAGAAATAGGGATCAGTATATATTGGTATACTAAATCCCAAGGCTTTTATCCAGACACAGTGTCCTGTATGGCACTGTCCCCATGTCCTCACGAAAAAAGTACGAAGTTGCTGCCATGAGGTATTTATGTTATCAGAAAGATACCAGTAGGTGGGAGGTGATTAAACCTCCCGAAGGTGTCACTGAGTGAGAAAAGTGTTGGTCGTTTCTGCCATTGACACATAGAATCATGGAATGGTTTGGGTTGGAAGGGATCTTTAAGATGATCTGGTTCCAACCCCTTGCTATAGGCAGGGACACCTCCCTCTAGACCTCAAAGCCCCATCCAGCCTGGCCTTGAATGCTTCTAGGGAGGGAGCATCCACAACCTTTCTAGGCAACCAGTGTCTCACCACTCTCACAGTAAAGAATTTCTTCCTGATATCTAGTCTAAATCTACCCCCTACCAGTTTAAAGCCATTTCCCCTCATCTTGTTGCTACATGCCCTTAGAAAAAGTCCCTCCCCAGCTTTCCTGCAGGCCCCCTTCAGGTACTGGAAGGCCGCTATAAGATCCCTCTGGAGCCTTCTCTTCTCCAGGCTGAAGAGAGGAAAGGTCACACACAGAAGACAGCTTTGATGCAGCAGTTGATTTCTTTTAATTTTCAGCTCTCACATAAAAACATGACCTTGGGCAGCAGTTATCTTGATTTTGCAAGACCCCAAACCTGACGGCTCTTTTCCTAAGATAACCCTAAGAAACTTGAGTTGGTGCAGAAGATCGGTTTAGATGCTGTGAATAGAGGTGCCTTGATACCAAGATGACAAATGTAGAGGAAAAAAAAAACAAAACAAAACAAACACAACAGATAAAGAAAATAACATCACCAGCAGATACAAACAGCTGTACTAGTTTCCTGTTTGCATCTGGCTGCAAGTCAAGTTGCTGAGATAGCTTTCTAACATCTTGCATGGCTGGAGTCCTACTCTGCTGTGACTGCCTCAGCTTCACAGTAACACTTTTGCTGTGGTATTAAAAGGCAGCAGAGAACCCCATGCTGTATCTGGTCACTGGGGCAGCCAGGCAGGGTGCAGTAGTCTCACCTTCAGTGTACAACAAGAACAAATAAGATGTTTTAGGATCTAGCATCCAATACAGCTTTCCCCTTAGGCTTTGTCAGAAAGGGCTTGGCATTTAGTTTATTGTCTTGGTGCATTTATATGCTGGCACTGATCAATAGCGTGACATGGAGTTTTTGTCACTACTGCACATAGATTCTAAGTTTGGTACTTATCGGGAAATAAAAAAGGTACAGTGAAATGAATTCATAAAAGCGTGCTTTCTTTTTGATTCTTACAGACAAGGGAACTGTAAGGAAAAGAAGAGAAAATACTTCCAACTCTTGCAATTATTTAAGGTTATAGCTTGATGTGAATCTCTATGTTAAGAACACACAGCGCTGTAGTTTTTTCTTTCTTCTGCCTTTTCCCACACTGTTGTAACTGCACACTTTATTATTGCTGTCACAATCTGCTCTCTGTCCAATATGATTGCTATCCCCAAAGGTTTATTCTACATAGCAAACATCCTGTAATAGTGACCTACTCTAATAACAGGAAATTTATTTTTAAACTGCATAATGCCTGCTCCATATTAATCTGTTATTAATCTGTTTCTTTTCCAAAAATGTTTGACATGAAAATCTACTAATATTGTCCAATGCCTCATTGGTCTCCACAAAACTTTATATTGTTTGAAGTTCATAGTGTTCACTAATTTGAGATGGCAACCAGGCTTTTTTTTTTCTTTCCTATTTTGTCAATAATGCTGAATAGTAAATACCAGCAAAGAGTACTAAATCAGTCAAACATCAAAGGTCAGCGCTCATCAGTCACAGTCTTTTGGAAGCAACTTCATTCTCCTCATTTCAACCAGTAGCTACAGAAAGAAGTTAACCCCTAATGGGCAGAAATTGTGGTCTAAGATGGTTTTTTTACTATATTCCAGAATGGGTTAATTTTTTTCCTAACTACTTATGTCTTTCCTTCTGCTTTATGCAGCTTTGCCTTTACAGGCAAGTGATAACTTTAGGGTCAATCATACTGTTATCCAATGGGTGATAAGACATCGGTGTTGATTTTTCTGTCTGTAAGGGATTTCCATGGGAAAGAAGAAAACCCATCATGTCAGGTGGTTCTTCAAAGGGCCCAGTAAGTTTGCATTTATTACATCTGCTGAAATACCTAATGAATAGGTGTAAGCCTTTTGGGTTTGCTAACACAAAGAACTAATACATCTTAGACAATATTTTAATGCTCTTAAGCCTGAAGTGCCACATGATCAAATCTCTGTTCTATCAAAGCTTTTTCAATTGTGTCCTTTTCATTTTTTTTTTTACTCCCTTCAAGCATAGTTTGATAGTTCTTCTAGATCCATTTTATATTCTATATTGCCTGCCTCAAGGATATCATCTGCATCGCTGTCTTAATGAGGTTGAGTTCCATATATATTACCAGGCTATTTTCTCCCAGATAAATCATTATGTCTGGTTCTGTCAATGCATCTAAAGTAATGCACAGATGAGAACACCAGCTGGTTTCCTCTGGTGTGCCTCTTTTCCCTCTCTATCACAGTGCTCTGTACTGCATAACTAGCCCCTAGTGCTTCCAAGCATCACCACTCTGACACTGATCACCTTTATGCTTCACGGTTTTCCCTTTTAGATTATTAGAGGGGCTTCATGCATTCAGAAAGTTCTGCGGGAAAGAAAACTTTCTCTGTGTATTAGGCCTTCTGAGAATTAAAATAAAAATAATAATAGTTAAAAAAAAGAATGTAGCAAAACTTCATATAGTTTTCTTTCCCAGTTTGGCTAAACACTTCTTCAGATAAATTACTCACAAAGCTGCCATTAATTCTAACAGGAAGGATATGCGTTAACGCTTCACATTGCTGCTTTCCCACGTTAGTATTTGATTTGGACAACATTTACCAAAAAGAAACAATGCCTAACTGGTCGAGCCTTGATACTAGAATTGAGACAGAGTAGTTTGCAAAGTCACTGACTTTTGCGCGCAGACCCAAAATATCCTGGAGATGAGGACACTGCTACCAGATGTATTTGCTAAAACATATCTGCTATCCTGTCTCATGAGCTGCTCTATTCTTCTAAGGGTTTTGAGTTATCAAAATTAAACAAAATGCATGTTTTTTTGTGCTTCTAATTCTCTAGATGGGTAGTGACTTTATTTGACTTATGTCCAATTAAACTTCTAGATACATGCCAAATGTCTCTTCCAGTTCTCTGATGTATCTGTTTTTGAAACGTTCATTGCATTTATGGAATCCTTGTTACAGAGTGGATATGGCTGAAGTTGCATAACATGTAATGATGATCTGCAGCTTGTCCCTCCATGCTGTCATGCTGACAACTGGAAACCAGTGCATTAAGTCGTTCTCACTGGAAAACAGATCATGATATCCCTTGCACTTTCACAAACAAAAGAGATATTTCTAGGCAAGCTGGTATTTATATAAGCTTGTTTCATCATTTTTTCTGTTTTCTTTCTGTCTGGCTTGGTGTGATTAAAAGTGTGTTAAAAAAATAGTGCAAAGCACATATCCTTATTTTTTTAACGTTAGAACATTTCTACTAAATGTAATAAAAACAAAATATAGAAATATCATATTATAGAAACTTATCAGATCTACTTGCTTTTTTATCCATGTCAACATATACACTTGCTCACCTTGAAGAAAATCTGTATCTATGGGTTCTGCAAAAGACAAAAAATTGATCAAATATATAATTGTTCACCCTTCTGTAAACCCTTGGAGGCTATAGAAATCCTGCCATGTGGACTGCTGTAGAAATGCAGTATTCAATTTCCTTAGAATTATTTTCCAGATAAGTAAACCCTCTTTGATATTTTATTAAAATAAAAAATAAAATCACACCAGTTACACGCACATTTCAAATAAAATAGCAACTGGATGACTTCTAGAGGGAGGTCTCTCCTGCTGGAATTGCCACCAATCTTTGTGTAAAAGTAAAGGTTACACCTGTTATAATCATAGTTTTACACAGTTTTAAAGTAACACAGCATTTTTCTTCTTAGGTCTAATTCCAGCATTTGAAATCTTTGCAGAGAAAGACAACTGAATGCTGGGGTCAGATTCAGTGGGGTGACGTTTTCCTCCTTCTGGCATGAGATTGTGCATTTTTTTCATGAGCAAACCAAAGCTTTCAAAAAGTAATTCATGTATTTGGATAGGAATCTGTACTTTAAGAGAAAACTTTTGGTGTGATTATGGACAATAATGAGAAAGCTGGCAGGATTTTCTTGAGTTTCCATTGAAAATACATAATAAATGAGTAGGAAATGAAACTTGAGTGGCAACTTTCCTTGGAATTTTGTATTATCAAAACAGTTTTGGCTTTTACTTGGATACATACAGCACCTTTGTCTACGCCTTTATGTGAAGTATATTTTGCTGACAAGGATGATCTAATATTAAAGGCAAGTACATTCTACAGCATTCTCTTAACCAATAGTTGGCCCACATAAAAAATATCAGAGGAGTATGTCAGAGAAAGAACTATGGATTCCAAAGGTGAATTGTTAGAAGAGGAGAAAGCAAATGGAGGAAATAAAGGCAACTGCACAGAATTAGGATAATAGAACAAATCTGGGCTGGAAGGAAGCTCTGGAGGTTATCTGGCCCAACTTCTCACTCAAAGGAGATATTAGTGATTGTTCAGCTACAGATTAAGTTGACAGAAGTTCACTTGCAAAGCAGAAATTTGAAGAGAAGGTATTTTCGTACAATAAGATGCTTGCTTTCTCTTTATCTGAGTCATAATGAGGTACACAGGACACATGTAAACTCCTCTGTGATACTGTTCAGTGCTCAGAATACCACATTAAGCAGCCAGCCTTCTGTATCAGCTGCTTTTACTTCCAATTACTGCTTTCCATCCTAGCTCCTGCTCCCTGCAAAGATTAACTGATTGACTCTGCTGAAGTCACATAAGTGCTGATAATACCAAGAATTTGGCCTGCACTTTATCAGCAGCCTTCAAATCTCATTACCAGGTGGGTAGACATCATTATCTCTTTATCCCATTGGGAATAACAGTGTGCAGAAGTTCCTTACTCAAGGTCATACAGCAAGTCACTGGAAGAAGTATGAAAGTAGAATTGAGATCAGTTGTATCCTCATCACGGACACTCACACACTGATAGAGCTGCTGGCATTGCACCCATGTAGTTATCAAAACCATTAACTGAGCCTCCCTGTAGTGGGGATGAGAGGGTTGGTGACTAAGAACTGTCAAAAGTACCTGTCTAGAATGATGCTCTATTTGTCCTGAAAGATAAGAACCAGGCTAATGTTTATCTTATGCTTAAAACTCTGTTTTTTTTCCAGTGTTTCATGCTGATGTCATATTTTACATTTTGTTCTGTAGTGGGCACCCACCAAATATTTATTCTCCCTTAGAATTATGAAAATAATACAGTACACCTAAAACTGTGAGGATTGCTAAAACCTGTACACATATCCCGAACTAAATTAAGCTTTTCTTATATACTCTCTATGGAAGATTCATGGTGATAACAAGAAAGGCCACTGAGACTTAGCTGTGGTATGATGCTTTGCTAGTGATCTGATAGTGTTCTGCTGCCATTAATTGTTGTGTTTCCTTTCTTTGCCATCCCTTTGTAGAATCAGGCAGATCTTTCTGTTTATCCATGCAATTATTTTATTTGTTGATTCTTTCCTTTCTTTTTTTCTTTCCCAGGAGACATCTACATTCATTAGATCTCTCACTCTCTTGCTTTAAATTCTCTAGATATGAAATCCAAGATAAAATCCCTCCATTTATTCCAGTTTTTTTTTTCCTGGAATGAAAATCAACAGAAGAAAAATTCAGGATATCTCATAAGATTTATTTCCACTTCAATATTTTAGACAACTAATTATCCATTTATAAAGCAGTGATCTGTGTCCAAAACTGGACTTTCCTGATAAACGGACATACAAGACAAAGCTACACATTCTGAGCATGATTTCTGCTTACTATGACAGGTACCTGAGGGTGTTTGTCTCTTTTATAGCCTGAATATATTTCTATGGCTCTTCACATCAAAAATACAGCACTACTGAATTGAGCCGAACTGATAAACTTCAGGGATTAAAAGAGTTCCTGATTGTTGCCAAGAAAAATGGTGTGATGTTTGGTTATGTTATTAATCCTGAAAAAAATGCTTTAGGGTAAAATATTATTCTTTCAAATATATGAGAGTATTTTTGGAAAAAAAAAAAGCTGAGAATAGTAGAAGCAAGGCAACTTGAAAAGGAGTAAAAGAATTATTTTTTTTAATTCAAGCTACTTAAAATAAATTTAGATGTCTGTTCCTAGTGTCTAAAATAAGCTGCAGACGTTCACTGTTGCCATGAAGGTGAACGTTCAGTGAAAACACCACTGAGGGAATTAATTTCAACCTATTATTCTTCATCATGGTATATTGTTCACAGTATTATTCTATAACCAGATAGTATACTGAAATGGAACAGGTAGAGCCAATGGGAGAATGGGGATCTTGAATAGGTGCTCACAACAGCAGATTCACGTTCAGTCACTATGCAATATGCAAATGTATTCACTGTAATTTGTAATTGACCTTAAAACTTACCATCTACATGCTATAATTCCTATATGACAAGCACAGCTCTCAGTTTTCCTCCCAGGTTGACAATAAAGAATCTCATAACAAAAGTTTCCCAAATACAGAATTCAGTCAGCAGTATGTTGAGATTTTTTTCCTTGCTATTTCAGAATTAGCCCTATTTCAAGCTAATTATTGCATGTGGTTGTGACATTCCTCAGCTTAGGATATCACAATGACTTAGTAAATAGAAAATATTTCTTTTTATGGTGCATTGAAATTCATTCAGTTTACCCCATCAAGAAATTTGATGGGGTAAATGAAATACATCTAATGTACACAGTGTTTTGTGATAGTGGTGCAAAAGTAAACTGAAATTTACTTCATCAGCTCTTAGAGTTTTGGTATGATGTGGAAAGGGACAACAGTGGAGAAATCTATTGCTGTAGGCTGTGAGGTGAGAGTGTAGTAAGTGCTTGAAACAGTCAGCATTGAATGTGAATATGGTGTGGGGGTGATGGTGTGGCTGATGGTCTTAATTCAACCAGAGAAGTTGTTCAGGTGCATGGCCATGATACAATAGTCTGCAGAAACACAAGCTACCTGGATCAGTGATAAATGACAGGGCTACACCTCTTTACCTCTGGCCTGCTGTATGTATGCCCAGACTACAAAGAATATCATGATGGATTTCCTGCTCTGACACTCCATCTTGTTTCATCCCTAATTGTATTTCAAATCAACTGTACTACTGGAAGTAATAGAGGATATGGAAATGGCATCGAGACATGCAACCAAGACAATCCCTGATCAAACTAAGATCTGGAGATGTGACCAACTCAGTCACGCACCTACTGAATATTGTTGTCTTTCTCTGCCTCTTTGTCTCATCACTAAGTACAAACAGTTATTGAAGAGATCTGCGGCAGCAGGATGAATGTACCTTTTAGAGAATATGGATATCTTCCTATTTTATGGGGATCTGAAAACCTGGAATTTCCTCTCCTCATTTTATTCAAATGAGTGTTTTTCACAGTCTTTATTTCACATTTTTTGCATTTTTAATCTGAGACATTCTACTTGACATACAGAACTTCTTAACGGCCAAGATAAATAACATTCTAGTAAGCAAAAATATTCTGTGGAACTAGGAAACCTACTCAGCTTACCAGGAGGCTCAGTCAGGGATAAAAGCAATAGAGATTTAAATTAACTAAGATGTTGGTAAGCTGAAGTCTAGCCAACATTTCTGGAAAATCAGAAATCAAGAGAATAAGGCCACCTATCCAAATATTCTTATCCCAATTATTTCATTTGCTAAGCATTATTGTATTGTGTTTGTATTGTATGGTGTATTGTATTTTACAGGGGCTTGGAATATTGTCTCTTGGTAGAAAGGAAGTTGTTAAACAATTGTCCTTTTACATCTGTCAGCTCAAGGCTATTCAGATTTATTCTAGTGGAAGCCAAACCTTTCAACTATTTCCTCACATTCATCTGTCTTATCCCTCCCATGACTGACATAGAGTCCTCCAAAACAAATCTGGGACTTTTAAGAATGACAGGTTACGATATGCAGTTGTGAACTCCCCACATCCTACTCAACACAAATAAATAGATCAGATGTTTTCTGATTGTGGGAAATCTTCTCAGAAAAATGCTGTTACACATTTCTCTCATTCTAAATGCTCTTAGGCAATCAAATGATGATGTATTACACATTTCGAATAGTCTAGTTCATGCCTAACGTAGGACCCACTTGAACATTGTAGTTTTGAAAGTCTGATTCAAGCTGGTAATAAATGACTTCATATTGCACTAATAAAAGACTGTCAGAAAGGAGGAGAGAACAGAGAAGACAAAAGCTAATGAAGACTGAAAATACAGAGAGACTGAGAAATAAAGGGAATGGTTCATCCATCCTTATTACTTTCTGAAAATTTAAAACAGGATAGGGATAACTGTTGAAATGCAGACCAAAAAAAATTGGTTTCTGGCATCTCAGCTCTGCAGAAACATTTCTGATAATTTGTACTTCACATGGGAAATCACAGCCACATATGTTATTTGGGGAAATTCAGACTTCTGACATTTGAAAAGTTCCTCTATTTTTCCAGCACAATACAGCTACAGTGCTTTAAATTATAAGGGTGTGTATCAAGAATAAAAGACTTCAGTGGAGTTTGTCTGGATTTACATTCTTGTAATTGAAAGTCTCGTTGGTGAAAAGCCATTAGATGTTACATGTACTTGTAGCAAAATGCAAGAAGGCTGATCGGTTATCTCCACAGCTCAAGTAATGAGACCACTCCTTGAATTATCTGGGGGAGCAAATAACTTGTACAGGTTTTTCTTTCATTTGTTCCAAGTAGCAATGAATAAACACTCTGAAAATGACAGGAAGGAGAAACAGGAGCAGAGCTTTGGCAAAGGTAACACATTTAGTGGCTCTATTAATAAATGGATCAAGGTCAAAGCATGGTGCAGGCCCTGGCCTGAGACAGAGCAGTCTGTTCCTGCGTCAGTGTGCTCTACCAGGCACAGCATGGGCCAGGCCCAGATCTTGACACCAGGAGGGTCCAAGGCCTCCTTTTTTTCCTTGCTCTGCAGGGAAGAGAGCCACTGCTTGTTTTATTTACTACCACAAAAGTAGTTGGTGAAGCTACTGGAGGGTCAGGAGAAGAAATGAAATTACTTTGGGAAGGGAGCTGGGTTGGGAAGAAAGTTGTTCTCCATGTCAGTAGGCACCTGGAAACAATTCAACAAAGGAACGAAGAAGGTTCAGATGAGTTCTCACTATCATTAATGGTTTTTTTTTTGCTTCTCTCTTTATGAGTGAACACAACAGGCTCAGAGAAGCCCTGCTGTCACTGCAGCACGTTTATTTTGAAGATAAGCATGAAGGCTAAAATCAGCATGCTGTACTGAAGAAGAGGCAGCCAGAAATCCCAGACAGTGCAAGAAGGAGCATGACCTGGCTATCAGGGGATTTCTGCACTGATCCAAGTCAGAAAAATGCAGCTTTGCTGGGTGGACACTTCCCATGGATTTCTTACACACTCGGATCCAAGGAGTGGATGTATCTGTCATGCACACCAGGATGCTAACACCCGTGTGGTCTTGGTAGAAAAATGCACGGGAAATACAAAAGTGCTTGTCTTGACTCCTTTCCTCACTGTCCTTCCATACCTGCCCTGCCTTGGCTTTCTGACCTGCTCCCGCCCCAGCGCTCTTATCTCCCATTGAACCTGAGAAACAAATGCTTGTGGAGGCTGAGTCGTCCTCAGCTGTTTGCTCTGTTCCTGAGCTCCCTTCCTCCCTCTCTTTCCTTTTGGGTCTGTTTGTAAACTTTTTGGGGTAGCAACTGCTTTTCTGCATGCAACATCAATGTACACTGTTCTTGGCTGGCCCTGAGGCACAACTGGAATAAATGTGAATAACAACAATAGTGACAAACAGTATCAACATTGGTAATGACAGTAATAATAATTATTGTTATTATTATACAGTCAACCAGACTGACTTTGTAATTATTTGCATAATTTGTATATATAATTTGCATAAGCAGAATAAAAGACTGTTCTCATATCCATAGACGATCTCAACCGTAACGTTTTGTTCCCTGTATGTGCCCAGGATTCCCACTGGTGTCAGTGGGAGACTTTTTTCCTTACTTATTCTCAAAACCAATTGCTCTGATGACAGAAATCAGTGGGAGTCCCAATAACACATGGCTTCATCCAGTGGGGTGCTGAAGGTGCTTTACTACCTTTATCTCCAGTTAAGCTCTTTACAGATGAAGGTGCTCAGCACTTTTCAGAAGCTTCTCATGACGTGCAGGATTGAGCCCCTCAAGACAGCTGTCTTTGGGCAAAGCTGAGCAGAGATTTTTTTTTCCTTCTTCATTTTAATTGTCTATTTACAAAACAGATTCCAGCAGCTCAAGAGTATTTATGGCCTAATGGAGAAAGCCTCAGTGGGTGGCTTTTTGGCTCTCAAAGAGTGAGAGCCTCATCAGTGGCAGAGGGAAGAAAGTGTAGATTATTCACACAAAGCAGGGCAAGGAGCTCAGGGGAAGCAGAGACGACTTATAGGGGTGTTTGCAGAGTGCTCTTCTGAAGAGCCTGGCAGTGCCTCCATGCTGCCAGGCTCAGGAGGACAAACACAGTGTTTCAGTTTTGTGTAGAAAACCATGTTGAATACACGGAGAGAAAGCAAATGACTGTAGTACCCACTGCTGTCATTTCAAGAATGTAGTTTCTTGGACACCTTGTACAGCCTTTTAGTTCATGCAGATTCTGTTTGAGCTTTGATGTGAGTGGTATAGCCCCCAACATGTAGCACTGGGAAACACAGCTCAAAAGGCAGGGTGAAAATTGAGTTAGAAGGATGTTAAGAAGGAGTTGCAATATACAAAGCTGACATTACGTGGGATGGCAGGGCAGAAGCCTCAGGATGCTGCAGAAGAGCTATTCCAGTCAAAGGATCTGCAGATTTATATTGTGCTAATTCTCATATGCTGAGACAGTTTGATTTTTCTTGCTTACAAAGAGCCAGCCTGAAAGCATAAAGGTGGCAAAGGTAACTCTCCAATGCTGAGGGCCTCTCTCTGATTCTCCATCAGCGTTGCTGCGCTAGGAGCTGGGCTGCTGTGCGGTACTGTCCTCTTGCTGGCAACCCAGCAGAGCCAGATGAACGCGTTGTGTAAACTCTCTTCATCTGCCTCAGTACCAGATGGGTAGATTATAAAGCAGGCAAAGGCATGTTTTCAGTGTTTACTCCCTTGTAGAGTACTCAGCACTACCATTTGCTCCTGGAACTGCTCTGGTTCTGCAGCAGTTGTGGAGCATAGCAGAGGACAGGCTGCAATCACTGCTATCAAAACACGTTATTAAGTATGGGCGTGCCAGATCTTAGAGGTATCTGGCCTTCCTGCCCTTGTTAACTGAACACTGGGCAAGTTGGAGCTTGCTTCCACTCCATGAAATGCATCTGCACTGAGGTGGGAATTTCAGCTGCTCAAGACTGAAAACTGACAGGAAAGACAATTTGTTGTGTGATACTAATTTTTCTTATGTCTCTGGAAAGCTGGCTGACTTAGCTTAATGGTGAGGACCACTCTCAAGGTCCTCAGAAAGGGTTATTTCAAACTAATAATCTGTAACCATTAGGAAAAGCACAGTGACTTTTCTGACCATAAACTCAGATCTACTAGGCACAGTGGCAGTAGTTTACATTTATTTTATGGCCACAATAAGGGTGTTCTTTTTTCTTTTTTCTTTTTTTTGTTTTTCATGCTGGAAAACCTTGTAACCCAGCTATTGAGCAACTTCAGTAATTTATTTTCTTAACTACTACCGTGCACAAACCAGCAACTCTACACACTGTCAGCTGCAGGATTAGACTGGTTTTTATGAAGGCCACATTACTACCCCTATGTTCACAACTCCTTCCCTTGGGGAATGTCTATCTGTACTTTGAACTATTAACTCCACCCAGAATTTTAGCTTGAATATCAACAGATGATCTGGGAGGGAAGATGTTTCTGAATCATCATTCACAACCTTCAGATAACAATATTTGCCCAGGAGAAGATCTTTATCTTTTACCTGTAAGTTCAGAATGCTGATTCAGTTTTAGTGGAAGACAAAAGTAAGAAACCCATACACTGACTATTGGAAAACAAGAAATCCCTGTAGATTGTTCCCCTTTTCTCACCTTGTGTATGTTCTCATATACACAGAGGTTATTCCCAAAGCTGTATCTTCTTTTTCTTGTAAGTAGAAAAACAACTTAGTGCCTCTAAGTCAGAAAAGAATCTGTTCCCCAAGTTTTTTCTCAAAGTAAACCTCAGTTCTTCTGCTGCTCTTCTGGTCATGGGTCTATTTTCCAGAGTTTATTTTCACTTCACTGTATTGCTATTTCCAGTTTGCCAAAAGTGATTCATAATAGATGCCCACAACATTGTTTTTGCATTATAGAGCACAGGAGTAGGGATGTGGTTATGTTATTAAGTGTTATATGTGAAAGAAGTATCTGTATTTGAGGGATGAATTTGGAGATGAGGGGAAGGCAGCCTCTGTGTCCTATATTGAAAGACTAATCCTTAAGGCTTGATTTTGTGCATAACCTTGTTTTTTGTTTTTTTTTTGCATCTGCTTGAAACTAAAGGCATTTACATGTCTAGCTATTATACCTGATTGCTAGCTAATTATGCTTATGGGAAGGGAGATGGGGGAGGGGGAGAAAATAGGTCTGAAAATATACATTTTCCTTGGTGCTTTAGATAAATGGAGACATTTCTTATACAAAAACCATACAATAAAAGACTTTTGGCAGGGAACTGAGAGGTATGTCATATGAATATGATTTACAAATACCGTTTTCTAGCCATGGCATCTGAACATAAATGAAAACATGTTAAATATTCCCCAGCCAAATTTCGAAGCCAATTTGTCTTGATTTTTATTTTTTTTTTCAGACATTCATTAAGAGCGGGAAAAGAAAAAGCATACATTTCAATATGAAACATACAGCATGTTATTTTGGTCATGGTTTTGTTGAGCAGACCTGTTTGCTTCAATACTGTTCTATTCTAAAGCTCCTTGTCCTCACTCAAACCAAAAGTCTTTGGAGTACAGATGATTTGTTGTCCTCTGTTCTGTAAACCGTATCTGCATCTAAAGATACACTTGTGGAAGAGGAGAGATAGGGGAGAAGAGATCGCACCTGGTGCTTCTGTAATTTTCTTACTTCAAAGAGGAGGAAAAAAGAGAAGTGAGAAATAAACTTTGTCTTTGTTTAGTAATCGAGTATGCATCCACGAGAGCTCCCAGATATGTTCATTTTGTCTGGCATTACACAGATGTTTTCAGGGGTGCCAGGTTACTAAGTCTTCAAATCCATTTACTGTGGCCTGGAATAGTTGTTGATTTCCATTTCAATAGTTATTAGGATTTTGTCTTTAGTCATCAACAAAGCTTGAAATAAATATATTTTATTAGAGTTGGCGAGTTTGAGAACAGATGTGAGATATTCTGTAATGTGAAGGCTGGGAACCCGTGGGAGAGCAGTATTCAGGATGAGGGCTGTTTTCTTCCAGAAAGCATTGGCTATGGAAATTCTCAAAGTGCGTGAGGTCTGCACACATTTCAGTAATGTACAAGAACTGAAAAGTATATTACACAGTTTGGGTACTTGCAGTTTTATTCTGTTAATGCAGAATGAGCACATCCAGTCCCGCTATATTTATTTACATTTGTTTGTGATGCTTAGCCCAGATTGCACAGACATTTTACAGTATTAGACCCCAAAAACCCAGACCCATAAATCACGGAGAACATCTGTTTATCTCGTGTGGAAAGGGTCTTAAATGAGTGTCTTCTCAGCATCTCTGTTGTGTATCATTTATTACAAATGGGCCCTCGTCTTGGAACAAAAGAGACCTCCTACATCCTCTTCCCCAGGCAGCAATTAACTGACCTCATCTTCCCGCCCTCTTCATCAGCCCCCATAATCAATTATCCCAATCAGTCTTTCTGAAGAGGAAAACTGAACAAACAGGTGGACCATTATTCTAAGCAGTTTGGGGCACTTAGAAAAAAGTTGAATACCACAAGATACTTACACAACAGCGGTTACAATTGTGGAGAAACTGATTTGCATAATGGTATATGATTACAAAGATCATTACAACATTTTCTTTTTTTTTTTTTTTTCTTTCCTGAATACATATATATGTGTGAGAGTGTGTATGTGTATAAACTAAAATTTCATAGGTACTTTGAGGTCTTTCCAATTTACTGGATAGAGCTTATCCAAATAGTAGTAATGCTATATATCTGTTGTTGGCCTCTCAAAAAAATCCAATCTCTTAGAAGGATCGTATGGCTCCTATTTAGTATCAGAATAAGAACGTGTGCACAGGGGCTGACATCAGCCCACGGGGTTAAATTGTAATGTGGTAGAGGGCAGCAGAATATGGCTCATTACAGCAGAAATGCTTCTGATCTCTGCGGAGTCATGGGCCACAGTGATGAGGACACAAGCCCTCTGTCATTCATTCAGGTGGGAGAAGCAATTAAGCTCTTCCCTGAAAGAAGACAGCTGAGACAATAGATGCTACTGTCCAAATCACTGTCCAAAACACTGTCCTCAGGGCATGTGTTGGCTGGAAGAGAAGAAAGGGAGATTTCCTCCATGGGAAATAAAATTGCTTTAATTATGTCTGTGGGAGCATGAAGGGAGAAGATGAACACAAAGCAGCCTAGAGAGAACAGGAAGGCCACTAAGCTAGGTGATCCTCTTGCTGTATCAATGGAGTTGGATATAGGTCTAAGTTTGTGCAAATGTGTTAAAAAGAGAACCGATATAACACTGAGTATAGTGTATACACACAGACCTTTGACTGATACCAGAGATTATTCCTTGGTTTCCTTAGAACTAATAGAAAAAAAATATTAATAAGTGTCCAGCTTTGTAACACTTTCCAAGCAGTCACTTCTTAAGTAACAAGTTTACATACTGTATCATTCTTGGCTGGCTTAAATGTCTTTAATATTCCAAATGTCCTTTCTCATCTTCCACTGTGAAATATGAGAAATCAGAAAGGTAGCTGTTTCTAATCTGACTCTTTCAAAGTCCATTCTGAAATCTGTACCCCACCAAATCAATGGCAAAATTCCAAGAGACTTAAAGACAACTAAGATTTTATCAGTGATCTGGAATAAAGATGTTATTTTTCCAGGCTTCCACAATATTTTTTTCTAATCAGTGATTTATTTACACACTAAAAAAGAAGAAAGAAAAAAAAGAGATCTTGGCATTCTTTTATTGGTAGCATTTTGACGTTACACTCAATATTC
>JANHGO010007728.1:0-53267 GCA_024606505.1 Aquila spilogaster | reverse complement strand
AAAGAAAGAAAGAAAGAAAGAAAGAAAGAAAGAAAGAAAGAAAGAAAGAAAGAAAGAAAGAAAGAAAGAAAGAAAGACAGGAAAAAAAATAGTCATACTATAATTTATTTATTTATTTGTATCACAGGTAATTAGTAAGAAAAACATATCATCTTTACCTTCCAAAGCCAAGTATTTGATATCTAGTTCTTTACTTGCTTGTATGGTTTTAATTAATTACGTGTTTGGCTTGGAAGAATCTTGTCCCAAATGTCAACTTTTCCCTTTTCCATTAGCAGAGTTTTAATGCACTAGTGATACTGCCAAGAAAGTTTGACAAAAATGATTATAAGGTAACCTGAAATGGCCCAATTTGTTAGTCTTCTGGATGTGAAGTGTTCTTTTCCACAGGCAACCTCTAACAACATAGACACAGCGTATATGGAAAGATCTGGAAATATCAATTAGAAATACACTAAACAGATCTCAACATTTCTAATAAAATACCATATTTGTTCCACTGGCAGGAACTACAGCGTCTGCTCCAAACTACCTTAATGGCATTCAATCAAAAGAGTGTCCCAAAGTCTGGTGCAAAATAGAACGAGTGACCTAGTACTATGCAGAAATAATAATAGTTATTCTTCTTCCTTAAATTCTTTGTGAATACTTAGTAATCTATAAAAGGGAAGGGAAGTTGACAATACTTCCATATTTTTTAGGTCACCTATGTAATATGGTCATTCCAAAACAAGCAAGCTGAAAAAATGAAACAATTAGTTTAACATCTATAAATTTAACAAGGCTTTTATCTGTTCTTAGCAATGCAGAAAAGAAGAACTATTTTTTTATGAAACTGTATGCCCTAGATTTGACAAGATGATTCAAGGCCATGGTTTATAAGAAAAAATATATTTACCATGGACATTCCTCACTATGGGCATCTGAAAATGACAACAACAACAACAACAGAGATGACAAATATTCTCAACCTTAATCCAAAGTGGGAATTTTCTTACAACCTTTTTCATCAGGAGTGATTTTTTTCTCTCTTCTAATTGAAAAGAGGGAAAGAGGAAGGAAGGGAAGAAAGGAAGAAAGTAAAGAGAGGAAGGAAGGAGAGAGAAGGAGGAAGGAAGAAGCTTCACTTCAAAGTTTCACATGATAAACTTTGATAGGGAAATCTGGAGTGAGAGAATTGTCTCACGGAAATCATCTTGGTTCATGCCAAATAGTGGCTCTGTGCTGATTTTACCAAGTACAGTTTTGACCCATAAATATATCCAGCACATTTTAAGTTTGTATCAAGCACAGTGTGTGCTCCTTTTTACATAGCCCAGTTGGTTTAAAGATGTTGTTTATGACACACATAGCCTTAAATTGAGAGTATTGACTTTCTCCAGGGGGGAATCCTCTTCCTGTGTCAGTTTGGTCAGCAGAGTGCTTGAGATTGATCTTGCTGTACAGAGAAGGACATTGTGTCTGGCAAAACTTTATTTGTGAGCTCTCCAAGGCTTGGAGCTTATTCTTTCTCTTGGTCCAAAATAGTCTGAATCTGGGCCCATTCCCGAGCTTCTACAAAAAAACATCTGTTTAGTAGGGGGGTTGGAAAAGGCTGAGGATATGTTTGCTACAGTAGAGGAGGGTAGAAATTAGTTTTCGTGAATAGATAACTGATCTTCTTTCGAGCTGCTCCTCTCGTTGCCAAGATTGCATCACACTGCTAATGCTATTTTCAGGTTTTTAAATCTTGGAAAGAGGACTTTTCAGTTATTCTTAAAATTAAAAGTGCAGTAATTAACTATGGAAAGTTGTGGCTATGAAATAAAAAAATCTTGCCACGTTCATTACCAACAATGTCTGTGAATTCTAATGCGTGAAAAAAAAAAAAAGAACTTGAAAATTATAAAAAATTATTGTTACTCAAGCACCATCAAACTCAAATAACTAGAAATCCTACTGGAAACTGTACTGAATGGTATAGATTCATTTTTCTTCTAGACTCTCTTATCACTTGATCTGTGTAGATGCTTATTCTGCACTGAGATATATGAATGCTGATTTTCTTTGCACTACTGTTAAACAAAATAGTTGCCATAGTAAGTGCAGAGTGATTACCAGTACAGAAATATTAAATCTAGTATAGGAGACACTCTGAATCTGCCACAAGAGCTAAAAAGCAGTGGGTAAAAAAAAAATATGCAGATGAACCAAATTTTTTGTTCTAGATTTGGAATCCTAAGTTTGTCATCAATATAGAAATGTTTTACAGTAATTTTGTTGAGTATCCCTGCAGATCTCTGTGTTATAATCATTATACTCAATAACGCAGTTATCAATAAGCTTCAGGACTCTTTTGTTCTTAATTGAGCAAATTCATTGGAAAATTTTATAAAAAAAAAAAAATTCCTTAGTTTTTTCAGGCCTTTCCTATGTAATGGCACTATACATTGGCAGGGATAAAGAAGGAAAAAATGTTGTCAAGAAAGCAGTAGATATATCTCATGGAGAAGAGTAATATGAGATTCAAGATTCAAGGAATGAATTTATTTTTTGTTTAAAATTGAATACCTCTTTCATTCCACATACAAGTATTTTAGTCTCATAAAATGTCTAGGTTTCTTTATCATTTCTGTGATTTTATCATCAGAGGTGGAATTTGATTGCACTATGCTGCCAAGGTTACAAAGTGTCCCATGAGATTCAAGGATGTTTTTTCAAACACATGAAGTAAGCTGAGTCTAGAATAGGACCCCTTTTCTCTTACTGCTGCTACTCTTATCCATTCCCTCTGTACTAAAATCAAAACAGTCATAGGTTATCATGCTCTGGTGTGTGTCCAGACAATGTATGACCAACATATGACCAGTACTAGCATCATTAGAACCAGTGGGTTAAAAATTCATCCTTTTATGGAAAATAGATTTGGACTGACTATTGTCACCTTTAGTTGCATCAAACATTTCTTCAAAAAGTGTTATATAAGATCTGACAGAGGTAAATTCTGATATTCCTTCTTGATTGAAGATCCTCATGTAACCTGACATTTGTGAAATGATTGAATCCTATTCACGAGCATGTCCAGACAACTAAAATAACAAATTAATTACCAAACATGGTCATAGCTGAGAGCATTAAAACATGTTTCACCAGATCAGCTACAGGTATACCTAGGTCTTAATTCTCCTCTCTGTACTTTTTTGAGTTCATCTGGCTGGAAAAATTACATCAACTCTACAATGAACATGCTGCAAATCAGATTAACTTTTCCAAAAGATCTTTTCAGCAGCTTATTTAGAAAGTCTGGCAAACTTATTTCAGCAAAAAATTGTTAACAGTTGAGAGAAGCAAGCAATTTCTTGCAAGTCACCAAAAAAAACCATGCTATTATTCTTCTGCTTGCAATGATGATTTATATTTGCATTCTATAATATTTGAAGACTCATGTCCTCCTCTTACAGGGTTAGCAGATGCATGTGTTTTCTAAGTCAAAACTCTCATGTTTACATATTCCAGTAGGCATGCCTTGGGCATGTTTTGCCATGCCATGTGACATTTTTTTTTTTGGACAGCTTTAAGAGTTTGTGCTGTATTTACTAGAAAATCATTGAATAAATCATGATACAAGTGAAGAGAAATGGATCTTGCATTTTGCCTCATTGTCTCACTGTGTACTTCCAAATAAAAAATACATTGAAAAATGTAGTAATTTTGGAAAAGTGAAAAGCAATGCTGTTAAATACATTTCAGCATGTATTCAGAACAATGAGAGTTAACTTGAAATGAGTCAAGTAGCAATGGAGCCAACATACTATTCCTAGGAAGAAACTATGGTTTACACGGCCTCATTTAAGCTGAGAGAAATCCTGTTTTTAATATTGATTCTGACACTAGCATTTGCAGATATCTTACCTGTACCTAGGACCACATTTCTATACTTTACTACCACTTGCAGATGCTTTACACTCGTGCAAACGAGTTGGGTTTAACTTGTCGTAGCACCATCTACTTACAATCTCTTATGAAGTTAGTGGATCAGTGGTTAGTGGACATTGAGCAGCTATGAAAATCATATCCACAGTGTTTTGATGTGGAAGCTGGAAAAGTACCCAACTTTTCTCCATTAAAAAATGTATATCTTCCATTTTCTTTAATTCAAATTTCAAATCAGAGGGATATGAATTAGATTGAGGGATCTGTAAACACTCAGGCAGCATATAGCATCTACAACTCTCATTAGCATGGAGGTACTGCAGTGTTATGAAACAGCCAGCAAGAGTTTATAAACAAAGTACTTAGGGAGAGAAAAAAGGAAGCATGATATTATTAAATGTCATCATTTACAGATAATTTTGCAGTGAAAGATGAGTCTATGAGAGATAAGGGCAATTAACAACTTTAATTAGGGTAAAGAAGATGTATATTACACTGCAGAATTTAAATGGAATGATTGACAATGCCATTCAGACAAGCTGCTAAGGAAAAAGATGGATTTGCTGTCCCTCAGGCTGTGTTTTTTCAGCCCTAACTTGGGCAACTGAAGTGCAATTACCTGCTCAACCAGTACACATTATTCTGTTGCCTCGAAACAGCCAGCTAGCTCTTTCCCAATGTCAGTGAATGGCTCACTAGATGTGAAGGCTATATAATGTCCTCTGTGTGCATCTAGATACAGGGCAGGTTTTTTTTCTTGTAGTTGTGCCTTGTGGCATGCATGCTTACTGTGTGACACTTGCTGTCCAGCCTCCATTTCTGCACAAATATTCATCACTGCCTCTGTCACACCTCTTTCGCAAAGAAGATTTGGAGACGAGGAAGCTTTTCTGACTCTGCAGAGCCTGTGTGCAAGGGTCAAGGAAATCTGAGGGGCATTCAGACTGGTCTCCTGATGAATGTAGAATGCAAAATCCTTTCTTGCTTTCTAATATAATTTCTTTCTACTCCCCTTCCCTTACATTATGCCACCTCTGTCTCCCCCAGCCCTCTTTGGACCCTTGCAGTTTCTTTAGCAGCTGCCACAGCCAGACTTGCCTGCATTTTGGAATACATGAGTGTCTCACTTCTTCCGCATCACTGGTTCCAGTGTATGGCCTCTGCTAAACCCACGATTCAGGTTCCTGAGTGGATTAAGCAGGGCAAAAAAAATAGCCAACACATCTCTATTCAAGTGTAGAACAGAGGAATAGGAAAAGTTTAGCTCAGGTGTCTTGTGAAGTTGAGCTGTGGTCACAGGAGTGTCAGGAAATCATTCTTCTCATCACCTAAGAGCTCACCCAGAAGTGCAAGACAACCTGAGCTTCCCCCAGCTATCAGACTCAGCAGATATAAAGACTATTTCCCACAGTAATCAGATGAAGGAGTAAGATGTAAAATGCTAGCTTAGAGGGAAAAGGAATCTGGGAGGAGATAGAGGTGGGGCTGGTCCTACATACACTTTTTTCCCATGTAGAAATCACAACAGAAATACTGAACACCTCAGCAGATGGATAAGGACACAACAAGAACTGTGTCTCCATTTCAGAAACACAACATATCACCTTCCAATAATACTTACGTGAAAACCTTCTTCAACTAGAAGCTGGGCAAGTAATACCAGAGATATCCTGCTGGTATTTTTTAAGACTGATTTAATTATCTTTAGTTATGTTCTTTCTCCTTTTATATTTACCTTTGTGAATATGCAAGTGATTGCATTTCATGTTCATGGAAACTGGATTTCAAAGTCACATTTATAAGTATTTTCCAAAACCAAATGTAAATGTAATATAAGAAGATGTTGATACTGGAATTCTCTGCGTAGTCATCTAATTATAGAACAGGGCATGTACCATGACTTATCAGCACTGTCAGGAAACCTAGGCAGTATCATTGCAGTATGTAAAGCTGTAGTCCATCAATAGAATAAAATATTTATAGATTATTATAGAATAGACTTGAATAACAGGTAATTTAGGAAGAAATTGGTCTCTTGAACACAAAAAAAAAGAAAAAAAAAGCTAAATTATTTGAGAAAAGTTAATTGTAAGAATTATTCGTGCATTTCTCTTTCTAAATCCAGAATAAATTCCATTAAAACCCAGTTATACTTCCCTGGAAAATGTGAAGTTCTAGGAATGTTGAGATAAACGTCAGCGAGAAGGAATCTCTTTTGCATTTATCTGAAATAGAAGCTCGCTACAAACACTTGTTTAAAGCAGTTCAATATTAATAATAAGACAAGACCTTAAAGCTAGACTGACAACTCAGATTTAGGCAGGGGATTTCTGCAAATTTGAATGTTAATTCAGTGTCATAGTTATTCCTATTTGACATCAGACCAAGTCTTGTGTCGAATATTTTTGAAATCACAGACAAAACCACAGGCAACTGGATCTCTCCTAGGAAAAGAAATTGGATAAGAAACAAAAAGAGTTTAGTATTCTTCCATCCATTAGTCCCTAAAAGAACATTATTTTTATTTCTGCTCTCCTCATTTTCACTGTGCAATGGTTATAGTGCTTAGAAAGAAGAAAAGGAAATATTTGTTTTTACTACTTAAATATAATATTACCCTAAATACTTAATATATTTTAACTATATTAGAACTATTAATAGGCTTTTCAAGTCTATTTTCAAGACAAAATTTAGATGAGGAAGAATTCCTTACTAAACCAGCGAAAAGCACATTCTGAGACAGTTGGGGCTGAAATGTAGCTGAAGAGGAACACATTTGTCATTATCTCACAAAGTATTTTTAATATATATTCTTCCATATTACTACACAAAGCACTGTTTTTAATACAAAACTAGGGAAGCAGGGGGATATTATAATAGTCTGCGGAACTACAGAGGCCTGGGCAACATGGATAGGGCTTGACTGTTCATTCTTTCTTGCAGTATAAAAAGGTATGAGATAGCAAAGAAAATAAGCAGAAGTCAGATTCAAAGAAAGCAAACCATCTGATGCCAGAAACCTGGCCGCTGGAACTCCTTGCCAGAGGATGCTGTGGGAGCAACATTTATGAATGTCCAAGGACTGGCTAGACAAATAGATGGAAAAGACATTCTCTGATGGCCACTGAATACTCAAAAAACACGTATAACTCAGGAAATTCCCTGAATTGAAAACAGCTATAGCCTAGGAGAGGACCATCCTGTACTATTCTTACTCTCTCCTTGCATAGCCTTCTTTCCTCCATCCCCTCTTTCCTCATGACCCAGACCTTCAAAGGGAGGACGAAAGCTGGTAGTAACTCCAGCCTTCAGGAGATTCCAACCCTGCATCCCCAGCAGGTGCCAGCACTTCCCTGCAACCCTCAGTGAGATGCTTGTTGGGATTTCACCGTATCGCCACCACCTGAGTTGTTTCAGAAAACTCTCTGTCCAAGGTGGAGGATGTTTTAGATCTCTCCAGGACTCTATCCAGAGCTGAGCTTCCTAACTGGGGTTTAAAGTGTGCAGAAGAAGCTGGCAGGACCCAGGCCATTTCAAGGAGATTATTCTCTGTCTGTAGGTGTCTGGAGCAGATCCAATGACTTGATATGAACTCAGAATAGAACAGTCAGGAAAATATGCAAGACCAGCTGAGCTGAACTGCATCATTTGAATTTATGGGGCAAAATGGTTAGTGAGGAACTAACACTGAGCTCAGCTGAATCTTAAAGCAAAGAAAGGTCCTCTTATTTTGTTCTTGAACTTTGCTTGTATGATTATTGGAGTTGTGCACAAATCAAAATAGTGCTTACTTTATAGGATTTACTTTTGATTTATATCATATTATGTATCCAGCCCTAAAAGGCTTGCAATAGGCTTTTAACCTCACTGAGCATTTTACCTTATTGACTACAGAGAGAGGGCCAGCCAAAATTTCAGATCTGATACTACAATTAAAAGTGCAATTTTGTCACAACACAATTCCAAACAAGTAAGAAGTCAGAGGACAGAAATCACCACTACGAATCTATATCCACCACAGAAAGTCTCAACAGAGAAGCTAGGTGAAGCTATAAACCCTGTCCCACAGGCCTTTCTCAGACCTGCTACACTGGCCCTCTACGTCATCTTGTCATGCTATTAGTAAATGCAACGTGGATGTAACTTACAACTGCAAACCTCAGTCTGTGTTAGCAACATAGTGAAACCATATCAATAAGCTCTGGCAAAGAAGCAAGCTTTACTAGCTCAGCACCATGGGCATATACCATTTAGGTCAGGTACTGCTTGTATCACACAATCAGGCTATTCAGTTTAAGCTGATTGTTTTGCAATATACAGCTGTATCACCTATTTCACTAAGTCACGTCCTTCAGAAATATACTTTCTCTTAAACACAGACTACTGTCAAAAATCCTTTGGCAATCTCTTCCAGTGGTCATTTTAACTCCTTTGTTCTAGCTGAAGTGATGAAGCATATTTGTTCACATGAGCACATCTTTTTGTTGATAACTGCAAATTTTAGCAGAAAGTACTGAGCTGTACTTTCACTAAGTTGTGAGGAGGTATGATGTTAGGCTCTATACATTCCACTTCTGATCTTCACCAGTGAGAACTTATTAAAATAATTATCTCCTTTGAATTACAAATGACATAAAAAAGATCTATCTGTTAACTCAATGTCAGGTGTGGTGTTTATTGATTTACTGATAGATGGTATTTCCTGATTTTCTACAAGAAGAATAACTGGGGGTTACTTAGATCCGAGCTTCCAGAGCTGGATATAAAACTATTGAAATGTATTTAGGATGAAATACTTTCTAAGGCAAATGTAATCTATTTTTTAATCTATTCCAAGTTTCTATTACTCGATACATCATCTCTGATATTCCTGCACAAACAATATCTTAGTGTTGTACAAATACTGAAACAGTCATTTGTGGTAATAAATCAGCATAATATCTCTGTTTTCCTCCTGCTGAGGTGCTTAACTATGCTAAAATATCATCAAGACCATATCTTTGGAAGGGCAAAGTATTAAAAGAGCTGACATCTATGCCAACGCCAAAAGAAATATTTTCACAAAAAAATAAAATAAAACAAAAAAGGTCATTTTATTCAGTGAACAAAGGAACAGTGGATATAACTATCTGAGATGCATGAACAACTGAAGAAAAATTGTATTACATCAAAATGACAGTGCTGTTGACAGCTTTTTGCTGTTGACTTTTCTCCTGTCTGCACTGACGGGGTTGAGATGTGAGTCTTATAGAAAGGAAGCTGTATGTTCCTAGGAAAGGAAACACACAAGATTTTCTCCTGCCAAAAATGCTTTCTACATGTACCAAGAAAATACCACCTTAGACCCTGTGAGAGTGTAAGTCTCACAGAAGAAAAGCATAGCGCTATTTCTGCTTACTCTAACTGATCAGCAGATCATACACAATGAGTCAGATAACCTGTTTGCATAAACCAGAGAAAGCCATTGAAGCTGTAGTGATTTACACAAGCATCTTTTTTTAACCCAGCAGTATTTCAGACTATATAACTACAGTTTAAAATAGAGTACAGTCTGTGGCAGATCCCAAAAAGATAGAGGAGGCAAAGCAATACAATGAATCAGAGTAAACTGAAATACTTGTTACCACATAATAACGGCAGCCAAAAGTAACACTTCATTATTGCAGCTTGGGGTTGCCATTATTAAGTTTGTTCTTTTTCCTGTTTCTTTTATAACTATCAATGATTTAACAGTAAGATCCTGTGGGAGAGTCAGGCTTGAAGAGAACACTGGATTTTCCCCACATCTCCGGACTAAAACACAACGTATTTTGCTACAAAAACTCCAGCTGCAAAATTGAATCTGAGGAAGGTAGAGCTGAGTCCTCAGAATTTTCTTCCTTTTGTGTCTCTGTCAATACAAATCCAGAACGAGACAGCCTTTAAATGTTTTGAAACACCTACAGCTGTGTGTAATTAGTCCATTTTGTTTTGATATATTCTCAGCTTCACATTCTCATTGGTTTCAGCTTCTTGATATTCAAGTTAAAGCAACATTCAGTTGAGAGAGATATGAGTTTCACTGTGGAATCTGGTAAAAATACATGTGAAATTACCTGAGTACAATACAAGGATCAGGACGGGAGGAGCTGACTGAATAATATTAGGAGAACTTACCAGCTGGAAAGAAAAGTTGTAAGTTTCCTTCAAGCCATACTGTCTGCTTGTGACATTATTATACATTTGACACGTAAATGTGATCACTAAACCATTAAAAACAGCTCAACTAAAGAACCTGGTTCACAGAAGAAACCAGAGGAGGTATCTGGTTAATGTTTATAAATATATAAAGGGAGCTGGGGGGCAAATGGATGAGGCCAGGCTCTTCTTGGTGATGCACAGCAATTCGTCAAGGAGCACTGACCTAAAATTTGAACATAGAAAGTTTCATACAAACATGCAGAAGGGTGACAGAGCACTGGAACAGGTTGCCCAGAGAGTCTGTGGAGTCTCCTTCTATGGGGATATTTGGGACAAGTCTGGATGCCTACCTGTGTGACCTATCGTAGGGTACCAGCATTAGCAGAGGACTTGGACTCAAAGATCTCTTAAGATCCCTTCCAACCCCTGTGATTCTGTGATATTCAGTAAAATATTCAATTAGTCTGGGGTGGCATTTATCAGATATATTGAACCTGTATAAAAACTCATACTGCAATTGAATAATTTTATATTTTGAGTGCCTGAGTTCATGAAGGATAAATAGGACAGGGCATGCTGTACTAAGCAAGAAATTATATCAGGCCAAGACCCCGCAGGTAGAACTACGAGAGGTGAAGGTAAAGAAGGAATGATCTGATAAAAAAAACTTCAGAACAAGGCAAAGAAGTGAATGGTATCAAACTAACATACCCAAGCTCTGAAAAAGTCCTCTAATGCGGAACTGCTGAGCTACTAACCATAGCGTGTAACCTATAGTTTAAATCACTAGAAGGATCAAAGTGCTGACAGTGACAACAGCTCTTAAAACTAATTTCAGGTGCAATCCTGGGAATGATAAGCCAGCCTGACAGCTCAGCTAGCTAAACAGGTGAGAAACAACAAACAATAGAAATAGAGGATAAATGTGACATATTTGAGCTCAGTGTTTTTTGGAGAGAAATAACGTCTAACACGACACCTTTGAAGGAGCCAAAAATATAATTCTATTTGTAAAACCACTTTCTCTGAGAACCCCCATGAAACTATTAAAGAAATGCCGTTATCATTGGCTGAAGTAGATCCATGATGGGAAAAGACAGTAGAAATAATTCATTGCACAGTAGAGAGAGATCTGAAGGACTGTCCATGAAGACACTACCTGTGGGTACAGTGAGATGCAAGTACTGCTGGTGTGACAAATCCAGTTGTAGCAGTTAAAACTGAAGTATTTTGCAAAGCACTGCAAAATGTGTAACGGTGTTGAGGATTTGAATGGTAGATGGAAGATGAAATTTGATGTTGATGTACGCAGAGTCATGAACAAGGGGGGAAAACCTCTCAGGTTACATACATGATGGCAGGCTCTTATTTAACAGCTGCCGAACAGTAAAAGAATCTTTGAGACACTCTGTTTAGCTCTGTGAACATGTCAAAGCAGCAGTGATCAGAAAGGTAAAAAGAGGAGCAGGATTCTGGGGAGGGAAAGGAGAACAAAGCAGAGGAGACCAGTATTTCACTCTGTATATCCAAGGTCTGGCCACCCTGTGAGTGCACTTACAATCATCTACTTTCAAAAGGAGTCTAATATAAATGGAACAGTGACAAAAATGATCAGAGGAAAAAAGCAGTTTCTGTACAAAGAAATGTAACACAGACCAGGACTCAGACTGGAAAAGCAACAACCAGGGAGGAGAGGAAGTATGATGGTAGATAAAGCTGTGAAAGGGGTGACTAGGGAATGGTGATTCATTATTTCTCACGGTCACATCTGGCCCGGTGACTGACATTATTGTGCAGCAAGAGAAAAAAGGAACAAAAGGAATGGGAAGAATACCAGGGGGAAGATTACTCAATCTTGACTCAGGTTTTATTCTCTTTCCTTGCTAGGGCTCCAGGCTAGGCTGATCTTTGGTGTGATCCAGACAGGCAGCTCTTCTGTGCTTACGGTTGCTGTGCCTGAACAGTTCAGGAAAGTAACTGGGCATGACAGCAAAGAAGAACAGATAGGTTTGCATTCAAAAAAGATTGGAAACAAACAGGTTAAATTCTACTGCAGCCTTTCATATTCAAACAAAGCCCTTTCCCCATCACATAATTTTTTATTCAACAGTACAATTTATTACTTTGTTTTTTTCCTATATTGTGCAACCGAATGTAATTTTCACCCTCAATGCATTTCTAATGTAATTTTTTCTGATATTATTGTATATTTGATTAACAGTGCTTTATCATCTGTCTTAAAAATTGTGTCAAGATCATTAAAATACTGAAATGGAAAACTACAAATGGATTGTCTTGTTCCTTCTGTGTTGAAAATGAAATATCCCTTGCACCACATAATCACTTCGACCAAATAAATTTGCTGCATTTTATATTCCCACAGTATTACTACTGTAATCTTGAATTCTATTAATTCAGTTAATTTAATACATTCTTCAAACTGTAAATTATAGTCATATTTTGCATTTATACCACACTGCTCTCTGCAACAGTACTTTTCTAGAATGAATTAAAACTATTCCTTCCACTAAACAAAATCACTCTTGGTTTATGTATCTTATGAAGAGTTAATGTTTAAAGTGAACATATTCAATGATGAGGCAAAAAAGCACCTGTGTATATCATTACATGGTTTAAAATACCCCCAGCTGAAAACATTGGCCTAAATTAGCAAGACATCCATTCTCAATAAGTATATAAGAGCAATAGAAACTCATTTGCTACCTTACACGCAACCATACACCCAGAGCTAGGCTGCAGGATCCCACTAACCTCTTTGAAATTTAGAAAATTACTCCCTTTGTATTATAATATGCTTTCAGATACAGCCATAAGCAGATAAAGTGATTCAGAAGTATCCCTTGGACTAGCAGTCATCAGGAAACATATTTAAGCATAATCTCAATTTTAATCATGCAAGTAATTGCATTTGTATAAAAGACAATGAGTATGTTTAATATTAGATGCATGCTTACATGCTCCAATAGTTCAACAAGATAATAGCTCAGTGGGACCATGCATGAACTTGAATAAGAAGGTTTGGACTAAAGGCAGTAATTAAATTAATTGCTGAATGAAAACTTAAACTTTACAGTTTTACCCCCAAACCATATCATACATTCCAGCCAGCAAATCAGAGGAGTGATGGAATCATGGCCAGTATTACGTTCATAAGCATGTGAGAGGTGCTGCTGTTTTTTAATCCCTGCAAGGAGCCATATCATCTGACTCATGATTTTGCCTTGAGTATAGCAGCAGAAATATTAATGCAACTGAAAACAGCAAGTGGAAAATATTTTCCACATTTTGAGATGAGGTAGAATAAAGCAGTCCACATTTCTCTTCCGTATATACCTCAGCAGGACTCCTCCTGTAAGACAGTATAATCTGGCCACTTAGTTCATTTTGACTGCCATCTTTTAATTAAATGCTATTAATAATGACCAAAGCAAGTGACAGTAGAATTTATTCATTACAAGGCAAAATCGTAACTAGAGGCGCTGTGCCTCATAGCATGCATTACATGGGCTAAGGTTTTCTCTGTTTTGTTTCCCTCTGTCGTTTTCAGTATTAAAGAACAAGAAAATGCAATAATGTGCTCTTTCATCTTAACACCTTCACTGTAGGAAAAGGACAGTTTTTGAATAACTTTTCCAATTCAACTTACCTCAGAAAAGGAAAAAGATTTTGAATCAATGAGCTTATAATTGTAAAAGTAATCCGTTCTTAATAGCCCATTCGGTTCACCAAGATTCCCTGCCAGCAATTTTCTGCTGTACCCTTGGAAAAAAAGTAATTAACACAACAAGTTGAAGCTTGTTGTGTAATCCCCTCCTGAAAGCTGTATTTGTACATTTTTCAATAGGAATCAGCAGTTGATTAAAAGCGTACCTGTCTGAATGTGTAGAGCTGTTGGAACAGAGCTTGCTGCTTAATATGAGGTTTATTAATACCGCATGAGACTTTTTTCCCTTTTTTTTTTTTTCTCTTCTTGGTACAAATGTCATTTGCTTTCCATCAAAGATATCTCTGGATAAAGTATATCAGTGACATCTACTACATATGGTTACAGTCTGAGAGTTTAAAACCAATTTGGATCCCAATATTCAGAAAATAAAGCTCTCTCTCATGGGATACATGAACATGAATCCTTTTGAGCCAAAGAAACAACAGAAGCCAAGGATTCCACTTCTCTATCAGGTGTGGTGGTTGAGGAGTTGCAGTAGCAGAGAGGTCAGTGCACCTTATCTCATGAGTTTGGTTGCCCACACAGCTCACCCTGCTTCTGGTGCTCATGGTTCATATGAAGTGTGGTAACCACCACCATCACCACCTCCACCCTTGATGAAGGAGTTACACCTAGAGACATAGGCAAATACTGAGTGTGAAGGCTGTTTAGATTACAAACATACTGGAACTCAGATCCTGAATATATTAAATTTTTATTCCACTCCAAGTCTTAAAGGTGTTACTCAGAGATTGAGGTGATAGTCTGTTCATTTTGAATCAAGTATCTATAGCTGTGTCCTGTGGGTAGATAATGCAGTATCTCTTTCACAAAGTCCAGGCAGAATAAATAGTGGAGGCACCAGGTGAGGTCTTGGCTTTGCACTTGATGCTTGTCTGTATCTCTGAGTGTGTATACTTCTTCCACATGAGAGTCCCCAACAGGACATTGCTTAACCTGCCACTTGGCAGCCCCACTCCCAGGTTTAAAAGAAAAAAGAGCTAGATCTGCATGGATTTTGTGAAAGAGATGTGTCATTGTCCACCCAGAAAATATAAGCATAGTTACTTCAGAATAATAGAATCATAGGAAGGTTTCAATTGAAAAGGACCTTTAAGATCACCTAGTTTCAGCCACCCTGCTACAGCCAGGGTGTAATTAAGCTCCAGCACAGAGAGCTATGCTGGTGGTTCTGCTAGGAGATGGGTTTATTCACCTTGTTTGCTTGTTAAATGAAACAAATGCAAAACCAGCAAAAAAAAATATTACTTCAGTAAGATTTCCTCCAACTCCACTGTCTTGAAAAATCCTTAAAAGGAGAAGACTACTGCTGGCAGAGAAATTATATTAACATTTTTATAGGAAAGAAATGCCAATCCAGGCTGAGAATTGATATATATGACTCAGATTGGCTTTTTTCCACTTTTGCTGGTGCTGTGGTGCCTCCTTCTAGCACCAGCTTCCTAGTCAAAAGCCGCCAGATTCTTCTCTATGATCCATTCAGCTTCCTCCTTAGAAGGATTCAGCTCTTGATTTCAGTTGTGCTCTGTTTTATTTTACATGGAAGTCTCGGTGGGGAAAATAAGTCAGAAATTCCTCACAAGGATCTCGTAGCTTCTGCAGAAACAAGCTATGCTAATCTGAATCTAAGAAGGTTCATATATTCCGGGTCATCATTAAATCTGGTACTGAGAGTCTCTGGAAAGTTTAAAAAGCCAAAAAACTCAGTAGGAATTTCTTCCCTACCTTGCTTCTACCTTCCCTAGCACCTACTCAGTCTGCACTTGCATTCATTTTCCTTCTCCCTCCCATAACCTAAACATAGTGTCATTAATACACAAACATCTCCTCGTCGATGCTACATTAAGAAGTAGCACAATATTGACAAGAAAGTCCATATAATTGATTTAAGACTTGGTTTCACAGCTACTCAAATTTGGAATTAGTGTTGCCTTCAACAGGAATTCTCAAAAGGGAGTGGCTGCAATTTCAGTCCCAAAGAAAGCAGTAGCACATTGGCAGCTCACCCAGCCAGCCAGGCTCTCCCTCCTCCCCATGACCTGGCCTGACCCAACTCAGGGCATCCAAGCAGAAAAACCAAATGGTGGCTGGAAAGTGATTTACTGGTAACAGAGTTTGTCAGCTGTCTCGCTGTGCCACCAGCATTGCCATAATGTGCAAGGGCAGAACTGAAGACTGAAAAGAGGCAGCTGGACAAAATAGTCATGATATAAATTTTCGTTCTGACTTCAACAATTATGAAGCATTAGAAATGTAGTTACTGTCCTTTTTCTCTCCTTCCCCTCCAGTCATATCTCTTGCTTGCCTCTTTCTACAGCTGTAATTTATAGCTCAGTTTGGAGTAAGCATTAAGATCCTTGAGTGAATAACTGTAGGACTAATTAGCAAAAATGCAACAAGCCCACCAAGTATTCGTACGAAGAGATTTGTCCGTGTATTATAAACATACAGTGCTAATTTCAGGGGTTGGACATGCAGTATTTTGCTATTTTTTTGCTATGATCCTCCTATGTTCACACAGTTGATGCTGGTAACTGATGTAACTTTTAATTCATACTAATCATTGGCAGAGTTAATCTGCTCCATTTTTGGTTGACACAACTGACCTCTTTTTTTCCAAGTGGGAATAGAGCTCTGTCATCAAACTCAGTTCTGTGCTTCAAACACACCAGCTTAAGGTCTGCTAAGAACATTAAGAACACGCTGGATTTGTTTCAGAAGATTTGGTGCCAAATTTCAGCTCAGAGATTTGCTCACCATCTTCCACAAAATTCAGAAGTTCCAGACTTTTGTACTAATCTGTGTTTGCTCCTGTGCTGAAAGCTATAACTCAACTACCAGCAAAGCATACCCTCTCCAGGGTATATAAAGACATCCTCAAATTGTTCAGTCTTCTTGATTTTCTTCTCTTTGTTATACCCCTTAGGAGTACTAAAAGAAGTTAAAGAGCACTGTTCAAAAGCAGAAAGTCTTCTGTAAAGCCCAGCAATACTGCCTATGTTGGACCACTTAATGAAGAGATTACAATCTTTCCAAATTGTTGTTAATAATTCCTGCCAGTATGACTGCTCTTAAGGCAACTCATTAGCGCCACCCTGTGATAGGAGAGCTTATATTTAGCCAGACTGCATGGGAAGCTAAGCTACTCAGCTGTGTAACATGAGCTTTCAAGTGTCAGCAGAAGAAAAAAAGTCTCCCAGAGAAAAAATCCTGTACTTTTAGAGCAAGACAAACATAATAGTAATAAATTATGTTAAACGAATTCCGGGACAATTTAATTTAATTTTCTACTTATACTTTTTATTATCTTACTTGTAGTATTGGTAAATATTTTTGTGATCAAATTACAGCCTATCATCTGTTGATAAAATGCAACTCTCAGTAGCTGTCTGACCAGTTAATGGTCACAACAAATGATTTCATGATGGGAAAGTCCTGCTTAACTAACTAAATTTCCTTTTGCAACAAGGTAACCCACTTAGCTGTCCAAGGGAAGCCAGTTGATGTAATCTTTTTGGATTTTAGCAAAGCTTTCAATACTGTCTTTCACAGTATCCTACTGTACAAAATGTCCAACGTACAACTAGATAAATACATAGCAGGATGAGTGAACACTTAGCTCTCAGGTTAGGCTCAAAGCATTACAGTAAATGGAGTTACAGCAGTCTGGTAGCCAGTCACTATTGGGGTTCTGCAGGTCCCCATTTTAGGACGTAATCTCTTCAATGTTTTCATCAACAACTTGGATACAGGACTTAAAGGTATACTAAGAAAGTTCAGTATCAACTACTAAGAAGCAGTTGATACTGAATTAGGAGGAGCTGTTGACTTCCTCAAGGGTAAGGGGGTCTTACAAAGAGATCTTGAAAAATTAGTTGGCTGGGCCATCACCAAGCATATGAAATTTAACAAGAGCAAGCGCCAGATTCTGTGACGGGGTAATTGTGGATATACATATTGATTCAGTGATGGGAGGCTGGAGAGCAGTCCCACAGAAGGAGATCTGAGGGTTCTGGTCAACGGCAAGCTGAATCTGAGTCAGCAGTGTGCCCTGGCAATCAGAAGGACTGACCATATCCTGGAGTGCACCAGACCCAGCACTGCCACTGGGTGAGGGGAGGAGTTGTCCCGCTCTGCTCTGTGCTGTGCAGCCTTATCTTGAACACTGGGTTTGATTTGGGCACCGCTGTACAAAAAGGACATCAGACGATCAGGGAGGGTCCAAAGGAGGGCTACAAAGATAGTGAGGAGTCTGGAGGGCAAGAGACTCATGGTGGCCTACAGCTCGTCACAGAGAGCAGAGGGGCAGCGCTGAGCTCTGCTCTCTGTGACAGTGACAGGGCCCAAGGGAACAGCATAGAGCTGTGTCAGGGGCGGGGCAGCTGGGGGTTAGGGACAGGGTCTGCATCAGAGAGCCATGGGCATGGAACAGGCTGCCCAGGGCAGTGGGCACGGCTTCAAGCTGCCAGGATTGTATGGTCAACACTCTCACACACAGGGTTCGAATTCTAAGTGGTGCTTATGGAGTCAGGAGTTGGACTTAATGATCTTTGTGGATCCCTTCAAATTCAGCGTATTCAACAACTCCATGATATTTTTTATTATTTTTTTTTTTGCATTTCCCTTAACTGTGCTATCAGCAACTCAAACTCTACAGAGCTTCACAGATTTATGTCTGTTGAGAGTTGAGCAGATTGTTTTGTTTGAGCTTCCTGACAGATGGCCTAAAATCTCTTTTTTAATAAACAAACTACTTCCATTTCAGTCCAGAACTAATTTATTTTGCTCATGAACCAAATTTGATTTTCTGATTAACTGATGATTGCTCATAGGTTTAGCTTCATTTCACAAACATTCATACCAATATTTTAATGAATGTTCTTCAAAAGCAGAAATATTTATATTAAACAATGGTCAAAGTGGAAATTTCCTTAGAAGCTTTTCAACCAACCACAAGCGATGTTCTTATTATACACAAATTTTGACTCCCTCTGCACTCAGTTGGAGCCATTCCATGGACTTCAGGGGGAATTAAACTGGATTATATGAGCCTAGTTTCAACAATCACGACAAAACCCCAGGAGATCATGCATGTTTTTCTTTATTATTTTTATTATTTTCTCTAAGCTTTTACCACCTTGATTTCTATTTTCAAATCCCACGTACATTCCATCATTGCCAGTGGGCATAAGGTAGCAGCTCACCTGCCAGCAGCTGTTGCTCCCTTGAGTTGGATACTTCCTTACCTAGAAATTAGAATCCAAATTTGCCCAGTTTTAGCCACTCTAACAGAATTGACTGCTTCCTCTCATTCATAAAGGACATGAAGTGAGAGGCTCCAGGAGAGTTGTCCACCATCACCTCCCTGGAGTCCAGCAGCACTGCATTCAGGGCACCTTCCCAGTGACTTCTTTCTGCAGTGCCTCTAGGCTTCCCATTACCTACTCTCCTGCCTGCTTATCAATTCATCCCAGTCCTGGGAAATGACACCAAACTATTTTAACTAACTGTTTTGTGCAGCTAAAATAACTCCTTACTGCCATTACAGGCAGTAAGGTGTCTGAAGCGTAGTTCTGAGGTGATACCGTGCATGCCTCCAGGCACAAAGCTGTAGTCATGCACATCTGACACAGAGGCAGTAACCAGCACTTTACTGTAAATGCACATCCCTTCCCTTGTGAGGGTAACAGCAAAGAAGCTGGCCTGAACACAGATTCCCAGATTCTACCTGTAACATCTTCTTTTGGAAAAACTGTGATCAGCGCCGACTTTTGCCTCATGCAATACGGCAGGAGTTTCATCCCACGCAAATGAAAGATGTATGTCAACATGTTTTTAACATCCATCTGCTACCCATTAAATATTAAGAAAGGTGTAAAACTGAAAGAGATGAACAAAGACAACAAGGCACTATACTTCTGGGATTTGATATGTCTGCTTAGCTGGGCAAAGAATGCAAGATGGTATTGTTTTACTGTCACAACTTAATTATTTACACTTATTTAGACAAGCTAACTGTAATTAAATTATGTCTGCTCTGAAATAAATCTTTTTTTTTTTCTTAGCAGGCCTTAATTCAATTTAATGCTATGTTTTAATTTAAAACTGCTTTAATGTAATAGAAAACAAGCTGAGATGACAAATAAAGTGCTAATGTGCAGATATGATTCATTTGCACATAAATCAGTTAATCTTTTTTAATGGAACTCCTTTAAATAATGCCATTTTTTTTTATCAGCTGTACTTCTGCACTTTATACTCCTGTTGTTAAGGAACCAGCATTTTCCCAATGACGCACCGCTGCTGGCAGGAAGCACGTCCTAAGTGTATTTTGTGACTCATTTCAATCTGCTCTTTAGTGCATTTGCAGTTTGCTCATTAACATCAGCATCGGTGGCTAATGGATACTCAGTAGGAAGTCATTTTTTTTTATGAATCTTTCATGGAGCAATAGAAGTGAAGGCAAGGAAGGATTTCACCGATGACAGTGTCTCGCAGCGGGCAGTAGAGCAGTGGTGTGCATGGCAGCAGCCACAACCCATGCCAAGCACCTCCATTCCGCATCTCACGTGCACACATATCTCACATGTGCCTGCATCAGAGAAAGGGAATGATCTCTAGGCTACAAGAAAAGGGTTTTTTTATATGGTGATCCTTGTTACTGCCCCATAATTGAAATTTCTGAGTACGACTGTTGCTATAAACCTGAATATAGAGCAGATTTGGCTGAGCAATCTTGCTGTATTTTTTTTGGCTCAATTTTTTCTTGAATTTCCCCTCTTTTCCACCTTCTTTCCAAAAAGACACATAAAGAGATACTATTTTTTGTGATACTTATTCAACATAGACACAACTACACATTTTTCACCAGGTATTCCATATATTGGAGGCAAAACCAAAAAATAATAATAATCATTTTCTTCCATATACATAAAATATATATATATATATCTGAAACCATAGCTCATTCTTTGTAAGGAATTCACATCATGTGGATTAGCTGAGCTGGTAACGGTGCTCAGCTGTGAGTGTGTCAAGTTTCTAACAAGTACACTCCCTTGTAAAGCCCACTAAAGGCAGGAGTGTTGTCTCTGTGTTGTCTTCAGTTGAAACTGCAGAGACCTGAGAGCGGCAGTCAGAATCTGCTTGCATGAGCAGATGCACACAGCATCAGTACAACAGTTTCTTTACCAAGGAGCATTTCAGAAGGGCATTGCAGTGACACAAATATATGTCTATGGTCTCAGTCTGCTGCAGACCATGCAATAGATGTAAATCACATGCAAAACATGTAACAAAGGGCATAAGAGGGAGCCACTTCAGAAGGAGTGGAAGATGTTAAAAAACAAGTTCTGGAAACCCTTCAGGTGTCCTCTGTGCACACCTGGAGCCATAAATAACTGAATCATAAAAAAAATGCAAGCAATTTCAAGTAAGGCAGAGGATTATATTACTTTTAATACGACTTATTTTGTCACACTAGTGACGATAACAAAGTTGGTATGCTCTTGAAGGTGTGCAGTGACTTTATCATGCTCTCATAAAATTTTCCTAGCCTCAAGTTGTTTCTTTAGCTTTACAACAACATCACCACATTGAGGAAAAAGGAGTGCATTGTATTAGGTAGCAGAATACAAAAAAAAATTAAACCCAAAGGTAGAGGGTGGACCAAGTGCACACATGGTACATACACAAGAATTTGCATCCTGAATAGATCATAGTTTGATAAACATATACACATAGGTTACTCTGAAAGTAATGCCTCCTATTTATTTTTACAGAAACTACAGCAAGTACAAAAGATCACAATAACACTATTTGATAGAGCAAATTCTCAGCTACAAAGCACTATTTTTCAACATAGTCACCACCATTAGCTCTGAATTTTTGCCAGCTATGAACAAGAGCCTGCATGCTGTGCTTCTAAAAATCTGAAGCAGGAGCGGTGACCCACTGTTTCGCAGCTATGATGATGGACTCATTGTCAGGAAAACATTGTCCACGAAGTCCATCTATCATCACCCCAAACAGATGTAAGATAGAAGGTGCCAAATCTGGACTATATAGTGGGTATGGTAAGACAGTCCCGTCAAGATTGGCTGTGTGTTCCATGGTCTTCAAGCTGATGTGAGTGCTGCCATCGTTGTGCTGCAAGAGCAAAGTTGTCTTCTCTGGCCTGACGCTGTAAGTTCAAGCCTTCAGCTTAGCATCACAATGTCATGACCAGAGTTGGTGGTTTGCACAGATTACAGGAAATCCAGAAAGATCACTCCTTTTCTATCCTAGAAGACAGTGCACATCACTTTACCTATGGAGGGCTGTGTCTTGAATTTCTTCAATGAGGAATTCACGTTGCCACTCCGAGAACTGCTGTTTTTAACTCCGGCTCATAGATGTGACACCATGCCTTGTCAGTGGTAATGATGTGATCCAGGAAACTGTCACCTTCAGCCTCATATTTGTTCGATAGATCCTGACAAACTTGCAAATGGTGCTCTTTCTATTCCTGTGGGAAATCACTTGGTGCAGACTTTGCAATATTACAACACTGTCTCCATTTCCAATACACTGAAGCTGATATTCATCTCCATATCCAGTTCCACAGTCATAATTACCTGATTCATGTGTATAAGCTGATGGAGACACTCTTCATTTCATAGTTTGGCAGCTATGCATGGCCATCTAGAACATGGCTTGTCTTTCACATCACTGTCACCACCGCTGTAACACACCACCCACTGCCTCATTGTGCTCACATCCACTGTTTGGTTTCTGTAAATGTTCAGCAAATGTCAATAAATGTCAGTGGGTGCACTGCTGCACATCAGCAAAATGTAATGGAATATTGGCGGGAAGGTTCAACCACAGATTTCCACCTGACATCACGGGTCAACATAATAAAAGAGGAGACAATACTTTCGAGCAGCCCTCATAATATTAGTTCCAAACACCTGCAAGGTCACTTAAAAACAAAAAACAAATGGGATGAAATGTTCATGTGCCACTGATAAAGTTGAAATAATCCATATCCTGCTTGATTCATTCTTAATGCGCGTATAAAAAAGGATACTTTTGACCATCTGTATAGTGTAAATAAACTGATACAAAGACAGAAAAACAGGACAAATAGGAACACAAGCTCAAAGAGCATTTAGACAAAGTAGCACCACGACCTGATAAAATTTACTACGAAATACTTCAAACTTAAAGAACAAAATGAAGAAATGGTTACATTTTTGGGTAATGCAGTGAAGTCACACATGACATCCCAGAAGTTGGAGGCAAATGGGAACAATATCTTCTCTTACAGGGAGAAGGAGAGTGTAGGAAATAAATGCAGACAGTTCAGTGAGGAGCTCAGCAGAAGTTCTTTGAAAGCCCAAAGAGAGTGACAAGGCAAGGAAATGGCCAACACGGATTTATCAAGAACATGTTGAACCAAACTGATCCTTCCTTGACAGGATAATCACCCAGGATGCCAGTTAGAATGAGCTATATCTCAACAGCAATAAAGTATGGACATAATGCCATGTGACACATAAATAGCTTGGGTAATGCATACTAAATAAAATCAGTATAAATCTTGTCATAATTCAAGCTCAAAGAGCATCTGTCAGTAATATGTTGTGAAACTGATTGATCTGTGTCCTAGAGGAGTCTATTATAAATCCACTATTAAGTGATCTTTTCAGTAGGAAGCTGGAACAGAAGTTGTTTATGCAATTAAGCATATAAAACGTGCAGATCAAAGTAACCTCAGAGGGCATGTATTCTTGTGAACAAGCCTGAAATTCAAAGTGCTACTCACCATCTCGATAAAGCATATGCCTTCTGCGGGATGGACTATAAGAGGTAGTGAAAGCAACCTGAGGATAAAGGTTGAACATCTGCCTATAAAGCAGGGAATAATGGCTATAAGGAAAAATTAGGTTAGATGTTACAGAAGAGGGGCAGAGAAGGAAGAAAACAAACATTTTAGTGCAATGACAGAAAACAACTGGAACTAGATTGCCATCAGAGGGTGAAAAAAATCCCTTGCTTTCATTGACTTTTAAGGAAATGCTAGACAAATACCTGCTGGGGAATGATCTAGGTGGATCTGGCTCTATCTCAGGTGGCAAGGCAGGCTCTACATCTGGCACGGCTATGCTGTCAATCCCAGGATGCATGGTCAGGTATTCCTTGTTTAGCCAGGACACTTCACCATTCACTTTCATCCCTAGACTTTGACAGACTTGCCTGCTCTGAGATACAATTTTTTTGTAAGAGTAGACAGTTACTGGAAACTGAGCAGGACATTCGCTATTTTTCCTTCTGCCAAATCTGAATACAGGAAAAAAAAAAATACTCAGTGAATAAACACAGCTTTTGCACAACATTAGCCACATTTTTCCCCGTTCTTGCTTGAGCATCACAGGTTATGTTACATTTTTCCAAAGCTCTTGTTTCCCCCTCATCCTGCTTTGCTGTGTGTGACCTGGCAGCACATGTTTAATGAAGAAACAGGGGATCAATCTGCAAGGCTTGGGGAAAAGTCCATCTGGGACCAGTGTTTTCTCCTACATCAAAGGGAAACAAAGGAGGTAAAAAGAAAGGAAGATATCTCCACCAGTATGACCTAGAAGGCTAAAAGAGTCCAATTAAAGATCCAGGTGCTGTAGAGAAACATCTAAAGTTGAGATACTGCTCTCATTTCTCTTCTCAGGAGCACTTTCATTCTGTCTGAATCTCTCTCTAATTGGTTTTATCTCACAGGAAACTGGAAGAAGACATATCATTGTTGAAAAAAACCATGCAAAATAGAGATTTTTATTAAGAACATATATTCGTATATTTTTTAAAACGTAGTATATTTTTATTTTGTTCATTTTGTTTGTTTTCTATCTAAAGTGAAAATATCTTCAGAAACAGAAGAGAAAATTTTTCAAATGTGAATTGCAATAAAATTTGAGTACAACATTCTAGAGTTTTCAGTAAGCAGATGGGGGAATATAGTGGGAAGACTTACACCTCGACAATCTGGAGAACTGGGCAAAGAAGAATCTCATGAAGTTCAGCAAAGGGTTATGCAAAGTTCTATGTCTGGATCAGAATATCCCCAGACAGCAGCACATGCAGGCTGGAAAGCAGATCTACAGAGAAGACTTTGGAAATTCCACGTGATCACAAGAAAACTGATTAGTCAGCAATATACAACATCAAAACACATATGTCCTAAGGACCTCCCAAACTTCAGCTCTTTCCTTGTTTTGAAGAAAATAGACTAATCCCTGGCATGATGCAGAGATGTTCTTGGGCCCCAGACAAACAGCCAAACCATGTTTTTCTTCCAGGTGACAGCTAACTGCATGCCCATCTCTCCCAGGCTGCATTTCCAAAACAGAGATCAGAATAGATATTAGATATAAGTAAATACGGATGGTCTGGAAAGGAAGACCTCCCTCTTAGTAGACTGCAGGGTTCACAGCAAGAGCAACATTTTGTAGCTATTGAAAAACAGAAAAAAATCTTGGAAAGGGAACAAATGATTTATTTGACAACTAAGTCTGCTTCTTTCTCAGCTTCTGCAGAAATTGCTACACTCTCACCTAATAGCTGCAACAGATCCAGATGTGATAATTGAAGGCAACCTGGCACTCTTTCTCATGTGACTCAAACAATCTTCAACATAGTTGATGTGCTACTTGTTGTTTCAAAACCATCGTCATACTAATCTTGTTCCAATAGATGATGCTCATAAAGAAGAATTTGGAAAATTATAGGCAAGTTTATGCCAGAAGTGCCTCAGAATAGTGTGCTGGACTCTCTTCACTGTACTAGACTCTGATTGTATCATTCTAGCAACTCCATTTTCTCCTGAGGAACCATGTACCCTATCAGTAGAAAATGACAAAGCTTGATAGTGTGATACAGTCACAGTTGTTAAAATCCTGAACTTCTCTCTACTCTTCAAAGGATTCATCTTAAATCCATCTTTGAGTGATTATTTTAAATGATAATTGATTAAAAAATGAATTAATTTAACATTTACTCACCAATTTTATATTTTTACTAGTAATGACAGCAGAATGACGTGTTTGATACTTACGGATATTAAACTGTAAACATCTCCTTATGGATCTGCCATGGTAAAATGTCATTTCTGGAAGAACTGCCTACCTGGTATTTAGAGTAAAACTGTCCACAGCAGGTGCAGAAAAAAATAGTGTTTTTCTTTTTTCCTCTGGTTTGACACATCTCTTTCGTCATTCATTTCTTTATAAACTAATCACAATATATCATGTTCTCGTGGCATTGCCTTGAATCGGGCTTAGCGTGGACAGGTGCTGTATAAAAATTCCCTGCCCACAAAGGACTGTCAACAAGCAGTGATCCCTGTCTGCTGCATTCCTCTGCTTCTTCAGCTCAGGGCAATCGTACAAATTTTTGATCACACCTACATGTAGTTTAGAGTTTGGTGATTTTTACTTATTTTTAAAGTACAGACTAAGAGTGATTAGAGTGTCCTGTGAAGAACAGTCCATTTTTTGAACCTTGGAAATGTCACACTGGCATTAACCATCAAAGTACTTTGATGCTTAGCACTCCTACAGCTAATCCTTTGCAGCTACGGACAAATAGACATTTCTAGATAGCAAATAATCTCATCCTAAAGAAGTTGTCTACAGGGGACTGTCACTGTTTAAGACCGATTGGCACTAAGCTCCATCATGCTGCTCTCTCACTCCCCTTCCTCAAAAGGATAAGGGAGAGAATATGAGGAGTAAAGCTCAAGGGTTGAGACAAGGACAGGGAGATCACTCACCGGCTACCACCACAGGCAAAACAGATTCAGCATAAGGGAGATTAATCTAATTTACTGCCTACTGATAACAAACCAGGGTAATGAGAACTAAATGCAAACTATAAACCCCTCCACTACTAAAACCTTGCCACGGAGGCAACAAATCCACCCTCAAAATACCTACTTAGTTCTACTATCTATTGAAGTATCCCCCAGTGAAAGGGTCTACTGCAAAGATGAATGCTCACACTAGCCATTATCATGGATATCTTCCTGAGCCAACAGGCCACTGTGGCAGCCTTCCTTGGCCTGGCTTCTGCCTGTCAGCCTGGGAGTCGGCAGAGTGGAAATGCTCTCCAACAGGCTCAAACCAAGCAATTTTTAATCTACACTATCAAGGGGAGCAATACATTACTTTGTTGCCTATCCTCTTTGGAATTGAACTCCTCATTTTGAACTCATTCACAAAACTCCCTTTAATTTAATCTGCATCTTAGCTTCAGGAGGAATGTCAACTTTCAGTGTCAACTTTCTCTGCTATTTAAGAGCCTTTACCTTAAATTTTATAAGGTACATGGAAAAGACCTACTTGTTTAACACAAACAAGCTTTCAACCTATCCACCTTTTGTACGTTTGTTATCTGAAGTGGAAAGAAGAATAATATTTCATAGAAGAATACTTTAACATCCTGAAATACTTGAAAGAGAGCAAAAGACCACAAGAGTTCCTGAAGAAATCTTGTTAAAACTACAGAACATCCTAAAAAGCTAAGCAAAAAGAAATGAAAACAGCACTGAAATGGGAAGGCAATAAGAATTCTCCCACAGATTTGATACTTCCTTATAGAACCATAGAATCATAGAATTGCTCAGATTGAAAAAGACCTTCAAGATCACCAAGTCCAACCACAACCAAACCATACTACTACTCTACCCTAACTCTAAGAGCTCACTGCTAAATCATATCCCTGAGCGCCACATCCAAACAGATTTTAAACACATTCGGGGTGGTGACTCAACCACCTCCCTGGGGAGCCTATTCCAGGGCTTAACAACCCTTTCTGTAAAGAAGTTTTATGTTTCACTCTTGCTGAAATCTAAACGATGTAAGAATTCCCTCTCACACTTTCTATAATCATTACTCTCAAATTCTGGAGAGTTTTTGGCAGGTTAAAGAGCTCTTTTCAGGATATGTGTGAACTACGCTCTCATTTCACTTTGATAATGACTTTATCCCAGGATGTGTTATAGAATAGATTAGCTAAAGATGAATGTGTTTTACTTTAAGCTCTCATGCTCTCATTTTCTCTACTTAGCACTGATTAGGAGCATTATTTTTTCAAATGTGAATTTCATGTTTCAAGACCAGATCTAGCCCTCTGGGTGCATAAAATTAGAGCTGTGATTCTTCTATTTTGTATCTTGCAAAGTCACTGAAACATTGCCGACAGTTAAAGCGTACTTTTGCGCCAAAAATATGAAAAGGAAATACATTGTATATGGTGTTAATCAGCTATCTTAAAGCCTGATAAGGTCAGCTGAGATGTCCCATCACATGAAGCAGAGACAGACATTGAAATGTCAGACATTGAAGTGACAGACATTTCCATGACTGAAACCACTTTGGCATGTTAGCAGCACAGCCTCCCTCCTCCAGCACCTGCAGCACACTACAGCCACAGTCAAAACAAGGACAGCTCTTTAAAAGCATGGGAATCCATTGCCAGTGTGCTACCCAAATGCATCAAATTATAGACATTTACTGTTCAACTTTGATATTTATTATGTTGACTGAAGAGGTGGATAAGCTTATGGAAATGATAAATAAAAAGCAAGGTAGACTTGTCTTCCGTGGAATTTTTTCCAGCTTAGTCAAATGGAGCTCTCTGCCTCCTCTTGGCATCTGTCAGAAAATTACAAGCCAGGGTAAATTGAGACTCTGTTTTAGCACTTCATTGTGATGCATCATTTAAAAGGTATGACAGTTTTGCAGTTTTCCAGCAATACCAGGAAAATGGGGAAAGGTTATACTTAGGCTTAGTAAACAGGATTTTGGTTCACCATTTCTTTTTGAAAACAAAATAGAAAAGAAAAAAAGGAATTTTGCACAGTGCAGCAATATAGGAAGTTGTTTAACTTCTACAGGTGCCACTTAGGTGGTCCAACCCACAGTTTTTGGGGTTGAGAGGAACAAGTAAAGAAAAAGAAATTATTTATCATTGTGTGAGACACAGATTACTGAAGAAAAAGATGTATAAAGAATTCAAGTGCTTAAATACTGAGTACACATAAGACTTCAGCCTTTTACAGCAATTATGCTTACTCACACAAGCTCACAGCAATTTGAGAGGCAGGCATTAGTAATAGCCAAGCTACCAAAATGCATTTTTAATGAAAAAAACAGAAAGACAAGACTCAAAACCTTTCCACCACGTATGAGAGGACCTTGGGTGCTATCAGAAGATCTTGCTCAGTCAGCAACACTACCCTACAACATGGCAAGTACACATCCTGCAGGCAACTGTGCCCTCATTGTCATCAGCTGAGGCCCATCTCACAGTGAGAAACACAAGATCTCAAATACTGGGTTAAGAGTTCAGGAGACTGACTATATCAAGGCTCAGCAAGGAAAGTGGGACAAACTTGGGGCATACATCTGAGACTTGCAGGCAGTGGACCAGCCAACCATATCTGGCACCCAGGCTGAAGTTTGCTACCATTTCCATGAGCATCGCTGCACAATACATAGTCTCACTAACAGATCTATAGCATATATAAAACTTACGGAGTCCTTGTTTTGAAAAAATATTTTAATCCTTCTGCTAAGCAAATGAAAGATTATACTGCTTATATAACTGAACATTTCATAATAATTTGGAAAACAGGTTTACCAGATGTGAACAGCCCAGTTACATGCTTAATCTTTATCTAAGACATACAGAGTTCATAGTTCTACTTACTGAATGATCAGTGTATACTTTCATTCTAATACATACTTCATTATATCAGGAGAACTGGTCAAACCATTGGACTATTTCTTAAAATAATTACTTTATTAATTACAAGTACAACAATAATAAATTAAGGTACTTTTTGTCCCACTTCACTGTTGGACTGAATTTCTCATCTTACTCAAGTTTCTATAGAAACCCTTCCTTCTCTGTTTATCCAGCTTTGCTCCTTGCGAAGGTGCTGGTATCTCTACTGAACCAATGCTAAGCTCAATGCTGTGCTGTCTGCTTTTTATAGCCATACTGCTCTTCTTTACCAGTCTTGACCTTAAGAGGTGCTGTGCTCTTGCTTAGATGGTTTGCCAAGCCAATGTCCTTCCTCTTTCATTTCCCTTCTTGAGATCTACTTCCATCATGAAGACTGTGAGAAAAGTGTCATATGTAAGCATCATTAAAGGACTGAATTAATTACTAAAATCTTTATATGTTTTAAAAACACGCTATACAGAAGGAATTACCTAGAATAATTAAAAAATAATTTAAAAACTGTAAAAGTCTCATCTGCTCACTAAGTGAGAAAGTACATTTCCGAGGTAGATGAGATTTCTGCTCACCTAGACCCACCTGACCATTTGGATACTGCATGAGAATGTCAAGACATACTGCCTACTCTTCTGCAATACCGTTTTAATTTGTCTTCTCTTTGACCCAAACACTTATCATTCAACTCTTTAACAGGTGACAATGTCTGTTTTCATTACTTGTTGACTGAGTAATCCATCAACAGAACCTACAGATCTGCTTCTGTGATCCTATTCCTATTCAAGTCCATAGATTCCTTCCAGAAATCTTTCTTTCAGTAAATAATGGATTCAGAATGCAATGTGTGACTACACCAATTCAAAATGTGATTATTTTGATTTCTTTATGAAGCAACAAAGCACACTGTGTATTCATAACATTTCTTATGTGGTAAAACTGTTATTTATAGAGCATAAGATCTGGAATGAACTGATGGGCTCCTACAATTTAGTAAGCCTGAGTGTGAATTTTTTAAATGGAAAGTCAAAAGTTAATACATTGGTCTTGTTTGCGAAAAATTGACTCTTTACAGTATCTATTGACTTCAGCAGTATTTTCAGGGCAGAACAGTTCTCAGATTAAACTGTGGAAGTAATATACAATGACACCTAATTTTCTGTGTTGGTAGAAATCATATAAATAAGACACACTATAAGTAAAAAACAAGTATCTGTTCAATTCCTTAGTGACAAACTTGAAAGTTGTTTTTTTTTTTAAATACTGATTTGATCAAACATAGATGCTGTTTCGTTTATGATGGTCCTCTCCCAAAGGTGAAGTTTCAATGAGATGAGTGATTTAAAATTCTCCACTCAGGAAGTTATCACAGTTGCCTTTTGCCAGTCAACCACAGTTCCAGTTAACTATGATTGACTGAGAACAAATCTTCTCAGTTTACAGACTCTGCTTTACAGCTAATTCATTGTGTTTAAGGCTTCTTGGTTGTTCATGTTTTTTCCTTGAGAACTGTGAAGAAGAAATGTAGCCAGTCTAAGGGCTTGCCCAGAATACATAATAAAGTTAATAAAGTTGAATTGGAAAAATAATAAAGAAGAATGAAAGGATCCCCAAATTGTATTCTAAGCAATATAATACAATGGATTTAAAGGACATTTTATTACACTACAATAAGTGTCAATATTATCTATAGAATGAGATGCAAATCTTTTGTTTTTATCAATAGTTATCTTTCAGTGTTTTGTGTTTTGTATTATTATTATTATTATTTTAATCTAAATTTCTTACATTACAGTTCTCCTGATGAGAAAAATGTTAACGCTTTATTAAAACATTTGACAGCCAGTAATTCCAAACGTGTAGATGGAATACTTAAAACATACTTGGGGATCCAAGGCTGCCAGTAGGATTAGCCACTGGAAGGAACAAGCAATGGAACCTAGAAACCTTAATCTCCAAGAGTCTGCCTACATCACTGCAATGCAACAATGTTTTAAACATCCCAGTCACATTTCTATGTGTTCTGATTAGGCAAGACATGGGTTATCAAGCATGATGATCTCTCCTGTTTTCAGGCAACTGTTCTAAATTCTGTTTTGCTTCTAGATTCTCCATTACTAACTTGTAAATCCCTGCATGACCAAAGCAGGCATGCCCTAAAATGTATATCTGTGCCTAGCTCAGATCAGTGGCTAAACCCTCCAATAACTTGTTCAATATTAATTTCCAGCCCCATCATCCTCATGGAGAAATGTACAAGAAGGACAGCAATGAAGAACACACCAAGACACGAGTAAGACAGGAAGGATGAGGTTTGTAAGCCAAGACAAAGGAAAACACCTTTAGGAATCTCTCTCTTTGCATTTTACTCTATTAAAAAATTAGGACAGATTACCATGTACCTTCCACTTGACTCCTCTGTAACAGATATAGAAAGGAATTCGTGAGAGTTATTTTTCAGATAACACTAAAATAATAATTTCTGGAATATCTGGTTTTCAGGCTAATGGCAATTTCTATTTCCTTTGTTTTCAGATCAATATTTTGATAAGCACTGCACTTTTAAAGGTAACTGAAGTGTCCTGAAACAATGATAAACATCTGGGGAAATATACTGATAAGTATACTTCCAAATTATTTGTGCACGCTGAGCTCAAGAAAGCAGAGTAGTAACATTCACTTGAGCACTGGGTATGAAGCACTATTTTACTCAAACCTACAGAACTGGAGACTAGAAAAGTTATTAACATCAGTTTTAGTTTTGCTAGGAAAAACTAGAAAGTCCACTCTGCTTCAAAAACTTCTGTATTCACTTTCTAGTCTTAATTCATAGCCTTTCTCACTCACTTTTCTTTTTTTTAATAATACATTGCAGCTTAGTAAAAAATATATTAAGACTATTAGAAACCATGGTAGCCTGAAGTAAAAAAGCATTTTCTGCCATCTCTCAATCCCCTTGCAAAAGTAAACAAATTTGTCACAGTCATCCAAAGTCTCTCTGGTATATGTTTTAGTCAATAATTGATAACAATTCCAGCAGTATCAAAGAGAACCTGGAATCTGCACTTAAATAATAAGAACAGCTCCCAAAACAAGGTACAACACAGTTATCTGCCAATTTCGACTTACCCACCTGAGCCTGAAGCTTAGGTGGGCCTGTATTTTTCCCTACACTAAATGATCAAATTAATTCCCTTATAATAAAGAGATACAGAACTATACAGAGCTTTTAGCAGACTGGAAGAAGACTTTTGTAGCTGAGAGGACCAAAACTTCTTAACTTACAGGAGAAATAATTAGAAGCACATAAAAGGTGGATGAAAAAATATGTGATGTTAGTTGAACATTTAGGTCTCAGTCCTTTTAATTTATCTTCACAGGGTATTCACAAATGACATTAATTCATGATCATTAATTCTTTCAACATTTATTCCTGCTTTCTTTAATACCAAATGTAACAAATCTAGGCAGCTTTAAAAAGAATAATTGTGTTAATTTTGTTAGTATGTCACATGGCTCTAACTCTTTATGCATTAAATCATATAAAGTTAGCCTTTCTAGGGGACGTAGTTAAATGCTAACTCACGTGATCAAGCTATTCTATTTTTTCTTTTGTTCTTATCATATTTCCTCTAAATTTAATTCAAAATGGATATAAGCATGTAATCCAATATGACTTAGTAGACTACTTGAAACAGAACTGCAGACAGTTTGAGGGAAAAGCATTCAGATCAATTAATAAAGCAAGTACTTTTAGCTTCTCATCAGATGTTTTCATGTCATTATAAATGGCTCATCTGTTGAGTAGTCAAGAAATACTCTATTTTCCCTTCACCGAAAATAATTTGATACAAATTGCTCACAAATGCATTGGTGGGAATAAAATCCATCATATCTGAACAAGGAATGTGTATCATTCAACACGCAAAAACCATAATGTTGTATTATCTTGTAATATAAAAAATAATTATTCCTACTGAATATGAAAACAATTCATTTCCTTTTTGCAACAGAGCTTTATAGACTGGTAGCTTGGGAAGCACAGTGATAGTGTGTGGCTGGATTCACTTAATCTAATGTGCATAGGCTGAAGTTATATTCATGACATTCATCTATTTTTTAAAGGCATTCTCTGCTTAAAGTTTAGTTAAATAAGCCTACTTCTTCCTAACTCTGGGAAGCCCAAGGCCCTTGGGAAGATCCTGGACAAAATCATCTGTAGAATAGGCAATGATATAATCTGGACTTCAAGCATAAGTTATCTGCATGATACCTGTTGGGCAGAATTACATAGTTCACACATAAATGCTAGGTAATTCAAATTTTGCAAGCAGCTCAGAAACATTTCTAGCTTAGGGCTGTGTACATTTTGTGATCTGACAACATGACGAAACAGAGAAAGACAAATTTGCTAAATTCAGATGTTTTTTGTTCTAAAATAATATAGTAGGCATTGGCCATTGACTGATGATGAGTGGTGATCAACAAATGTTGTGGTAAAAGAGCATTTTTAAGAAATATTTCAATGAGATAAAAAAAATACACTTTCTATGTTAAGAGATCTTCCCAAGTATAGGAAACAGACTACCACAACACACCTGACCATTATATCTTTGACAACACATGTTGATTGCACAGGGGTTTAGAATGAATTCAAATTACATGTCACAAGAGAGAAAACTGGAGATTCACAGGTGCCTGTTGACAGGCTGAATAACAGAAAATCTGAAGAGCTGAAAAGAGGGTATATTTCAGAAATCCCGGTGCTTTCACAAAGTCTACAATTCGTTACATTCTTCAAGATTTTTTCTTGTTGTTAAGGATTTCTATTCCTCCTGACAAGTTAATCAGAGGAGACAATAGTTAAATCCACATCTTAGTCGAATCTTCACAGCAACAAAAAGCCCTTTGCTTTTATAGCATGTGAAAATGTTATCTGACATTCCTTGAGGGTTCCCAGGTGTTTCTCATGTTTTGTTGATCATTTAAGGGAATGACTCCAAAAATATTTCATCTGCTCTTTTTATTTATTTATTTATCATTCTGCCTAGTGCAATGTTGCCCTGCTCTCTCTAATGTATTAATCTTTGAAAACTTAGCTCTGAGTAATGTTTTGGACAAAAGACTAAATCCAAATTTTTATTATTTTTTGAACATAAATGTTTTACTTCACTCAACAGATTTAAAAAACAGTTTATACCGTGCATCATCTTTGTCCATAAAATGTCAAGCGAAATGAACTTTCAAGTTTATTAGCACCCATAAATTTTCTTCTTTCTTTGCTAGCAATCTAGTAAAAGCGGAAGACCTGGCAGTACTGTTCCTCAGGTTCGTATCTCAGCATCAGCTCAAGCTCTAAGGTCTTCTGGGTCAGACAGTCTAGGCTGTACACATAAATCATGCAATTATCATATACTCCCAGCTATAAGGTCCAAGACACCATATAGATATTGGCTTTGTTTCAGGACAAGACCTGAATGGACTCTCTTCCTTTGGTGTACTCTGGGTTCCATGAGAAGTAAGACCAGGCACTGAAGAGAGACAGCAGAGTACTCTGATGAACTCCTGCATCCAGATGCTCTGAAGAGCAACTGCACTAGGCTCATGTTTGTTTCACAAAAGCTTGCAAAAATGTTGGAGATTTAGTTTTACTCTGATCATCACATTGCTCATTTTCAGTTAGGGTCACCGTATAAGATCCATTTCAGGCAAAAAAAAAAGCAAAATGAAAGCTTTCAGAGAAAAGTCAAAAAGCCCTTCACAGCATGGCTGGGGAATTATTGACTATTTTGTTAAATATTCTGTCTCATTTCCCGTTATGAAAAACCTGTAAAAACAATGCATCCTTATCCATAATATCTTGGCAACTGTGGTTATAATCTCTCGTATTTACCTCACTAACAATCAGTAGCAGAGTACAGCGTTGTTATTTACAACAAGTATTTCCAATGGGACATGAAGGAAACCACAAGATCTGACAGACCTCTGTGCCCTCATGGTTGTTTTTTGTTGGTTTTTTTTTTTTTTTTTGCTGGAGCTGGCTGAACAAACTGAAGGGTATTAGAGAGTCCAATAAACTGTATAAATAGTTCCCCAAAATCTCAGCTTCTGTGGAGATTTGAAAAATAAAAAACTATAGACCAAACTGGGTTGGAAAAAAACTTTTTGAATAAAATCAGCCAGATTATTTCATTTAAAAATCTGAACCATCACTGATTCTTCAAGTTGGAAAACATGGCCAGCTTTGATTTTAGCATCGTTGTATCAAAGATCAAGTGAGTAGCTCTGGTGCATACTAGCATTTCATTCTGCTTCAGATGAGCCAAGAGGTATTGCAGCAACACAAGCAAAAAACCTACATAATTATTCAGGTATTTCCATGCTCTTCAAAAATATGCATTCTGCCCTTTCCTACTCCCAGCTGCACCAATGATGTAATTTTGCCAAGATCTTTCTTATTTAAATACTTTTTTCTTGAGCTAATACTTAGCTCATTTATTTTAGGAAACATGCAGGTTGCTCTAAAAGCAGTGCCTCCTATTTACTTACATGGAAACTACAACAGATACAAATAGCAAAAATACACTATTTTATAGAGCAAATTCTCAGCTACAAAACATTATTTTTCAACATAGTCCCCACCATCACCTGTGCATTTTTGCCAGCGGTGAAAAAGAGCAATGAACATGCTGCGCTCATAAAAATCTGCACAAGTGGAGGTGACTCGGGATAACTTCAGTCCCATTACAAGCTGACATGTTCTGCAGCTGAGTTTCCTTAGGTCTCATCTTAGATTTCTCCCCCCAGAACCAGGAAAGTACAGCTCTGAAATTTATCCCAGCATTTAGACCACTGTATGGTATGGAAAGAGCACTGCTTTTGCTCAGTATGATTTTCAGTAATACAAGCAGCAACAGGATACATCTAACTCTGTTATTATGTCTCTATTTAAAGAGAAAACTTAGGTAACCAGTATTATAGGAATAGAAAAGAGAAGTGGAAGCTCTGAGATAATTCCATAGTAAAGACCAGAGCAAAGTAGAATCTCATGAAAGGTGGGATGGTATTCCTATTTTTGTTTAAGAGTGATTTCCTGCAAAACCATCTATTGCTAACAGAGGAGGAAATCTGTGGAAATTTGAGCTAAATACTTCATCATCACCCACATCCACACTAAATCAAGTGAAATATCTTGAGTAACAAAGCTACACGGAATCTGACTTTATCTGTTTTGTCAAATTAGTAACAGAAATTTTAAAACGTAATTAGGTGAATAGAAAATGAGTGCCTCCCAAAAAAATCTGAGCCAAAACAAATGCTCCCTTCTTACAATTTTTGTACTCTGTTTATGAGAGGGAAAAATATGACAGAGTTTTGAACCAAAAGCTCCCAGTTTCAAGGTCTGGTAAAGTTCAGCTTAATGAAAGACAAAACCAGTCCTTATATTACTATTATTTTGAGTATGTATAGCCAAAGGGAGGTTTGCACTCCTAGAAAAAGTGAGAGGCCATGCAGAATGCTCCCAGGCTGCAGTTTTCCATCATCTGCTGATATCTGCTCAAATAGACTGAGGTTGGAATGAGGGGTTGGGGATGCTTTAATGACCCCTCCAGGCACAGGGTTGTCGTGTTATTTATCTAATGAAAAAAGCACTCTGACTATACCATCTGTAGTTTTAGCAGCTAGGTATGTTCTTCTAAAAGAAGCGCTCAGTGGAGTATAGTTCATCTATTTCTCTTCAGTTCTCAACATAAAGCAAAGCTTGGCAGAAGAGGTAATATTTTTGGAGACAATCATCTGCTCTACTGGGACATATTCCCCCTGAAAGCCTGGTCTCCCTCATACCTCTCGCTTTTTCCATTTATAAATCCTAACAGTACTACAACACTGTGTTTTAGGTATTTCTGTTAATCCTGAATTTTTAAAACAGGAGGAAGAGAGAAAGGCATCAGCTGTTACCGATGAAAAATTTTACATCTTTAAATGTATCTTTTTGTTGTTGTTGTTTTGAATATGACTGAAGCATAATTAAAAGTTGCAGCCAAATAGATAAGAGCGGGAAGTGTTTTCTCATTTTTTTTTCTCAGAGAAATCTTACACTAATTTTCTCCATAAAGAAGCCACTAATCTGTTTGAGGGCTAAAAGGGGGATGAGAAATCATTGAACAAGAATGAAGGAAACAGAAAGGAGCAGCCCAGCAGTACCACTTTATTTTTTAACATTTTTCAAGTCTTTAATTGCCTTCGTCATTTGGGGATATCAGTGTAACTTGAAAGAGTTACGTTCCCAAAGAAAAGACTTTATTAACCCAGCTCTCTGTACATGTGCATCCAGACTTGCTCCTCTCCCTTACACTCGCAATTCAGAGCAGAATGAGCATACATATTAATGCGGTACTAACTGAATGCTGAAATAATCCACTGGTCCTTGACTGTGGATTGAAACTAAAAGTAGTTAGTCACAGACTGAGTGAGTTCACAACACAAATTGTTTCTGACAATCCCAACATTCAGATAGAATTTCATAATTATAAGATATATTTTAACTTGCTTTAAAAATATAATGGTTTGAGGATGAAATAAGTAGAATTTTATGTACTACATTCAGAATCCTCTTGATAAAAATGCCATTTGTTCTTTTCTCTTTGGTCAATTAAACACTCTCTTTGTTAAACTCTTGTTGATGATAAGCATTAGTGAGTTTAAAGGAAGATAGTCATAGAATTATAGAATCATAGAGCAATAGAATGGATTGGATTGGAAGAGACCATAAAAATCATCAAGTTCCAACCCCTCTGCTGAGAGCAAGGTTGCCACCTATTAGATCAGACTGCCTAGGGCCCCATCCAACCTGGCCTTGAAGACAGACAAGTGTGTTGTGCGCTCATGCTTGTTCCTTCTCCACAATACAAGACCACTCTGTGTTTTTGAAGCAGTCTGTTCAACAAATGGCATGACACATCTTCCTCTGTTTGACCTTCACATAAGAGGGAAAAGAGACAGTTTTTGGAAATGAAAGAGACAGCTTACAGGCATATTTGGCATCATTTCCTCATTATGACACTGGAAATAGATAATTATGGAGGAGTGACTATTTTTTTTGGGCCATTTTAGTTCCCTAAAAAATGTTACTTCATTTGTTTCTATTCCAGCAGAGTTCTTCTCAAACTTGTTGTGATATGCAGAGAGAAAAACTGATAGTTTTGAAGAGAGGATTCATGGATTTTATATCAACTGAGATTAGGTTTTTTTGACTGGTCTTTGGAAAACACAAACTGTATTCTGTATGGAGAGGTTTAGCACTTTAAGTCTCAGGCTCAGGGGACTTCATTTACAGCACACAGGGAAAAGCTTGAAATGCAATGTCAGAAATGAACAAAATAAAAGCACAGTAGGAAGGAGCTTTGTTTTCAGAAGGTAATGCCAGAATTCTTCCCCTGCTGCCTCAGTTTCTTAATTTGTGAAATGAATTTTGTCCCATGAGTGAATGTAGCATCCACCAGAGTGAAGAGGACATCTGCCGCTTGCACCAGCACTTTACTGATGACTTGCACTTGTTATCATTTGCATTTTTCCCCAGCAGTAGATTGAAGTTGGAAAAAAGGAAAGGAAAAGTTTAGGAAAAAAATGTGAGGAAAACTACAGGAATAGTACAAAGTTATAAAATTTGAGTAGACAAATACAGTAAAACTTTTTAGGATTTGAACCTGAGAACTTGGGATAAAACTGAAATTGCCTACGTTGATTAAAAAGTGTGTGTACCCAAAAGAACTTCAGGCTGAGGTCTACACATTCTACCTGTGTGACTTCTTCATTACTGTTGCTACATTATCTTTCCATTTGCTAAAGTCCATTCAGTTTATACTGGACTCCTACAGTGCACAAGAATTTCCTGAAGAGCATGATCATCTTTTATTCCCCCTTTATGCAAACCTACACACTGTTTGGCTGTAGTTCTTTATCACATATTGGTCAAATCAGAAGGTGAAAAAAAGACAGAAAAAAAATGTGAAACTCTATATGCAAAACTATCCTTTACCAGAGGAACATAGGAGTTCAGTTATTTTCATTTTATTTCCATTACCAACTAATTTGCAATCTGTTTATTCCTTTGAGAAATTCTGAGTACAAACATTATGCAAATCAAATTTCATTTTGGACATACTTTTGTATGTTTGCCAGGAAATGGGAGTAGGGAATTCCTTAACCTTGATCACTTCTTGCCACAGGAATTTCTCATCTGTTTATGGTTTTGAAGCCCATTTGAAAATTCCAATTAAAAAAAAAAAAAAAACTAAAAAAAAATATTAAAATCTGAGGAAACTTTTAAGAACAGAAGATTTTAGTGGCACAGTGCATATTATACTGGAGTCACCACATCATGGGAAGGCATTCCAGTCAGTAAGATCATCTTGCACACCCTGCACATAGAAACAACATAGAACATCAGGTCAGAAGAGAAACATTTATTTTATTTTCCCATGGAAAAAGCTACACAACAAGCTGCTTCTCCATTCAGATGGCCTCAAAATGACCAGATCTTGTCCCTGCTTCAGCATCCATTGCATCCATTCATGATTGCTGTTCTTAATTTCATAATTATGAATCACAAAAAGAAAAAATTATAAAAGTACAGAGAAGGTAAGGGTAGTTTTCTTGGCCCCATGAATCCATGCCAGAGCATAGGACTCACCCAAACATCTTTTCTCCCACCCTTTCAGCCTGTGTCTGTCAAAAGGCAATAACTGCCTCAAAGTACCTTCAGTTTCCTTGCACAGTTCGTCTGGAATACATCTCCAGGCATTAGGATGTTCCCACAGTGAAAAATAAATAAATAAACAAGTAAATCAAAAATAAATAGTACAAAAGGCAAGTCTACAAAAATTAATGTGGCTGGATTCTGGTATCATGGCAAGATACGCACACAATTTTCATAGTGAAAGCAATTACAAGGGATGGATAATATGGCTTTTGCATTTCTGTCTGAATATAAGTCCAGAAATCTCATTTCCTTTGTTTCATGTTTCCATGCTATTTAAGTCTCTCATGACATATTGACACTGTTGCCGTTTTAGGTCGGAGATACAGATGATCTATCTCTGCTAGTTTAATTTGTTTCACTCCACAACTACCCTGCAGATATGGAATGAAAGTTTTCAGAAAAGTAAAGCAAATCTGCTGCTGGCTAATACCAGAGGGAAAAAAATAAGAACTCCCTGCTCCTCCTTACTTACAGACTTCTAATTTCTGTTATTTTACCAACCGAAAGATATTTCATTGCTTTGAGTTTCAGAAAAAATAGGTAGAATTGCATAATGTATAGTCCATCCCGCGGTGTATTTTACAACTTCCAAAGAGAAGGAAGAATAGCTAGTACAAAAACAAAGTTATTTTTTCTTTCAGTACAAAAATAAAAATCTCTTTCCACTGCCACTAGGCTCATAAAAAATATTTTGCGAAGAAAGCTTAGCCAAAATAACATACAAGAGAAGGTTTTACAGTGATGGTATCTAATTAACTCCTAACCATAAACAGAGCTCAAAAGTCTCCCACAGTCTTTCGTGTTCCAGTGGGAACCTGTTCTGGTCCAGAAATGTACTCACGACAACATTCACTGAGACAGTAAGAGTTATTTGGTTTTGTGACTCTTGGTTACTGATAAACTTGAGTTCCCAATGTGCTATTTCATTTTGAAAACTGCTGTGCTCAGCCAAGCTCTACGCTCTCCACCCAGGGTGGATCTCCCTGGGTGCACTTGAGAGCATGCTATATAATACAGGATAATGCTATATTATTACAGTCTTTACTATATACATCCAGACAAATCAAATTAGAAATGTATTTATCCATACCACGTTTTATCATAAGCCATGCAACCAATTCCTTATATGTTTAAGGTTTGAAGAAAACAAGTGAGAGAACTTAGTGTGCAGACAACTACTACTTTGCACCACATACTGAGCCAGCTTTTCAAGGGGCTTGGATCTCCTGAAGCCTGATTTTTTCCACCTTTCCAGGCCATTGCAGGTAAGTCTGGATGCCATATGGATGGTAGAGATGAAACAAAGGCATCCATCTGGGGGAGATTTTGTCATAGTTTTGCCAGCACACCAAGTAATAAAACATCCAGATTCAACAGCATTTGTAACTGATGGTTCCCCCCAGGCTTTCTATGGATTTTCAGCTAAAGCTGAAAATAGGAAAATGAGCTTGAGCTTCATTGTGCAATATGCTAGACATGCCCAAGAAAGAAATTTGCTATATAGCACGCCTGGAAGGAAAAATGACAGAGAAGGGTGAGTCAGCACAGCACTCTGGCTGTTTTATGTTCCTAAAATATATGCATTCTCGGGTAATGTAGATTTCAAGCACATTTCCCATTGAAATGACTTTCCTGATACTAAACAGCAGCTAGGCTTCTGGACAGATAGTGATCAAGACTCATATTCATAATGAGTCTTAACTTCTACTAGTAGAATCTCACAGTCCTGGACCGGGCCTCGACAGCCTCAGCTGTTAGGGTATGGAACTTGAGTCCAATCTTAGTATTACTTATTTACTGAGGGCAGACACCTAAACTGTGAGTGTCCCATGTTCGCCGTGAAATACTGCTAAGTCCAGGCTGGTCATCTCATGAGATCTACCTTTTAAATAAGCTCCTCACAATAGATGCTTTTGTCTCTAGTTGCATGCAGTACATTATTTGGTTCTGTTTTCTCACTCTGGTCATTTTCAGGATGGGTGGCTTGTATGGGGCATGCTTTTGTTTTACATTATTTTATATTATCTAGAGTTACCTTATTTTACTTTATTTTTTGTTAACTTATTTTATTTTATTTTGTTTCATACATCTTGAAGGGAAGTCAAACTGTGTGTGAGTGCTTCCTACTTTTGCCAGAATTCCAATCTGGCTTACTGTTTCCTTTGTTCCACAGTTTTATAAGTCATAAGCAAACCTCAGATGGGTTATATAGCAGTCCTTCTGCTCAGAATCTTAAATACAGAACATGTTCTTGCTCAGCTATTTTCTTTCTTAGAAACAATAAGTTTCAAACAGTTTTGTTGAGTTAAGGAAGCGCAGCCTTCTTTTCCTGAAAATGAAGTTGCCAGTGCCCCTTCAAACACCATTTTTACAAATGTTTTTACACCCAATTTCTTTAAAATACTTCTTTACTCTTTTCTTATACGTGTTATCAACCAGTCTCTGTCCTATTTCCTATATTACTGTAATCTTTGTAAGTTATTCTGCTGTTGCAGTCAGTCCTGAGGAATGTCTCCTGAACTGACTGAACTCATGAAAATATCTGATAAAACTTCTCCTCTTTCTGTTTCCACTTTATTGAGATCTTAGAAATATTTTCTCTGGACATAATGCCTTGTCAGATTTACAAAGTTATCATGTTCATAAGTATTTTTGCTGTAGCCCACATAATTCTGAATCCTTCAACCCAGGAAAAACACCAAACTCAGGAAAACATTCACCATTCCCTGCAAACTCAAGTTCCAACTGATTCTTGTTATGATTTTGCTTCTCCTCTCATGTTAGTCTTTGTTTCACCATAGTAATCTTTGAAAGTGTCCATTTTTTGCTTACTAAATGTGTATTTTATTTAACAACTTAATGAGTTATTTAAAATTATTCTAAATATACCCATTCTGTTCAGTTTGTACCTCTCATTTTTCATCTTCTATATTATTCAGGTTTCCTAGTAATCTCCTCATTCACATGTGCAAAGCTCTTTGTACCTTTAAATCACATTAGCACTTATGTTTAATCCATAATAATAATAGAATGTCATTTTTTTTTGTTTCCATTTTCTATTAAGAAGTGTTCAGCAGAAAATAGCACCTACTGGAGCATCTGAAAGCACAAGAATTGTTCCATCAAGAAAATAAATGCTTTCTCTCTTAAGGACCAGAATAAACAATGCAATTATCATTTATGCAGTTAGATGTCTTACATCTAACAAAGAACAAAGAACCTAGTTCAACTATTTCTGCAATGACACTAGTTTCTCTTTCAATTATAACATACCTCAGAGAAGGAAAAAAATATATAGATATTTCTCCATTTAGTTCAAGAAAGATATCTTGATTTACAGGTAGAGGATTGACCCTGCTTCATGATACATTTTTTTCAGTATTTAATCACCTTCCCTTCCAAGTCTACCTTCAGTCTCAGGCTTTCTCCTATGGATTTCAGTAATCTTTTATTTTCAGAAAGACTTCCCTGTGTAAATGTTTCTACACTGTCATCATATTATCTCTCAAGGCATTTTAGAAGAAACAGCTTTTTCAGAGTTTTAGTATTTGAGCATCTTTTTGAAATTCAGGATGACTCAGGGTCCATTTCCTGTGTCCTGTCTAATATCTCTATATCTTTTGTGAACAGCGGACACCAGAACAGCATAAGACATGTATGCCTGTACTATCACTTTGGTTCAGTTCATCACATTGCTGATCACTGATCTCTTGGTGGTTGGTTCCACACACAGGTTAGTTCATTTCTGCGCTATGGTCTGCAGCAAAGCACAAACTTCTGTCTTCAGAGGAGCTAGAATAAAAAAAGGACATTTTTCTTAGGTCACCACATTTAGTGAAACTGCAGACTTCACTACATTTTGTTTCCTCTCTTCAAAGTACAACCCCAGCAGGACCACTGGCACTAAGGCATCACACCAAGCTGCTGTGTGAAAAGAAGACACTCTCAGCAGTACACTAGCAAAGCAAAAGGTATCGGCTGTGAAACAGTCTTTTCCTTAATTTGCCTCTAATTCTAGGGGAGAAAAGAGTAACAGTTCTTCAGATCTGAATGTGACAACATGAGGTACAACACAAATGATCATTTTGCCCAGCGTAGGGAAACCAGCTCACACTTACCATCCTGCTCCCTGAAAAACATCCTGTAAGCACTACTAAGAAGATAAAGTCCTGAGGTGCATCTTCATACAGCTGCATTTGCATATACAGCCCAGAATATCACTATTGAATAGACCAAATAATATGTCACCACTGTCAGAATACCATCTGATAACCAAGAAACATGCTGCCTCACTGCACATCAACAGAAAAAATGGCTCATAGGGGTGGATTTTATCTCCTGATCTCTACTACTCCCTTATGCAGTTTTTCTATTCACCCTGCATCCAGTTTCACACATGGCCCAGAAGGTTTCTCTCTGCCTACATCAGGCTTCAGGGAGTACTGCACAGCAGGCATGGGACATGGGGAAAGTACAAGGAATTCAGTCCTGAATTTGCCTCTGGATGTAAGGATCACAGCATGCACCCTCAGGACTTTCAACCTTCCTTGGGTCATTTTTCCATAGTGTACTGGGTATGGGTGCACTCAGAACGAGTAATGTATGCAAACATCTGCAGCATGCACTCCAGCCAGATGTACACTTGTAGCAACAAACCACAGCAACCAGAGTTTGCCAGTCAGATGACACTGAGGCATTCCTGACTGGGAAATAGAAGAAGACATGCAATAGCAGTAAGTCATGCAATGATGTCCTCCAAAGCTACTTTTACCTTACAGGAGACCACACAGAAGCACGGAGCTCTTAGCCTCCCCACCGCAAGCTGTAAAGATGTTGCACAACAACACTGTTGCCATGCTATACTCAAGCCAGTTTCCCTCCCTCTCCAGCTGTTACCCAAACTAGCAGGATTTTCCTCTTCTCATGAGCTCCTGTAGGGTTACCAGATCTCTAAGGATGCCACTGCAATGGCACCTCCTGAAATTTTTAAGACATATATTGGTAGCAGGTGTGCTCTGAGCTATCTTCTCGGAATAAAGTCTGCCACCAGTGAGGTTAGCTCAGGTAACTTCACATCAAATGCAACCTTGGGATACAGTCAAGAAACTCCAAAGAATATTGCCTTCTCCAAATATGGTCATCCCCTGACATGCTTCTAGCTCAGCCTCTAGACATACTGCTGAGGAATAGCAAACTTCTAGTACCTGCTGGCCAGCTATGGTGAGCATCCTGATGCTACTTTAGGCTGACTGAAAATAAACGTGGAAGTCACTGACCATTAACCTATACAAATCTAATGTTGAGAGGAACATAACCAGATACCTATTGGATTCACTGCAGCATCTGGAGTCATGAACCTCTTATGGCTATTCCTGACTTCCTTATGATCCTGGGCAACACGTGTCCTCTCATGTCTCAGATGTAACATGGTTTGCAGTATTTAGCTCAGACATAGCAGGAAGATAAATGAGGAAGGCCAAAAAATACTGGAAGTACCTGGCGATTTGTAATTTTTCAGTGTAACAGCACATTTCCTATGACTTTACTTTCATATAAGAATTCAAACACTGATAATCAGTCCTCTGACATTTCTCACATGGACTACACAAAGCTTAACTATTTCAAATATCTCACTGTCTAATCCCCACATCACATTCTTTTTATGACAGCTTTGTTATCAATGTAGTATTTCTGTGCTGATACTAATACAGCTCCCATAAAACAGAATTAAGCCAGCATGCAGGATTTTGTATTGTTAACTTTTCAATAGATTTGCAATTCCATGCAGAAGAAGTTAAATAAAAAAAATCCAAAGCCATTTGTGGCACGAGAAGATCTGAATAGCCTTTCATAAAAATACTTTTTCTTTTTTTTCTACTCCCTCTTACCAATATTGTTTCATACATAGAAGTCTGATTAAAATTTAAGCAGACTGGTTTAATGAGTATTTCTGGAAATGCATAATTGCATACTTCTGGTCACCAGCTTTTACTGGAAGTTTGTTTATTCCTGCATAAATACAACTGCTTCAGTATCTTAGGCTGGTTCAATGCACTAGAAGAGATGTTTTATTAAATAATTGCATAAAGCATATTGACTCATGTTGCCCAGGACTGCAGCAATGTATTTCGCCTTTATTTCATGAATTTGTCATGATTACATTGACTCATTTTCAGAGACAGATGTAATTTGTTACGTGGGAACAGACTACCAATTTCTATTAAGTATTTGGACAAGATCTAACACAACCAAGGGGAGGGGAGTAAAAAGGAAGAACAAAAAGAAAAAAAAGCAGCCTTCCTTTAAATCAGAGATATTTGCAGGGACCTAGAAGAGACCAAGTGATCTATTCTTTTCATGATTATCTATGCCAAACTTTTCAAGTCTTTCTTCACAAAGTAAAAGTTAAGTTCCGTTTCCCATTCATTCCATACCCTGCTTCATTTTGTAAACAATGGAGCAAAGCCTTGATGCCAATTTGGGGAATATGACACAGAAAGCATAAGGCCTTCATTTCTAGGGGAGGGAAAATGCAGGTACTTCTGAACACTCAGTATGGAGAGGAAAAGCAAAGGGAAAAACACAAAAAAGTATAACACGATAACTGTATTTTAGAACTGGATATGCAAGTCCCTGAGTGACAAGCACATAGAGTCTCTACCTTTTAAATATCCGCATTCTGACATTACAACAGCCTTCTGGCCTTTTTCCTCAGGACCAATGCCCATTCCTCCCTTTCCTCTTTACAAACTTTAACAGCAAAACAATAATGTTTTACATTTTGAGAGGTCTCCAGTAATAGCCTGCTTTTAGCTTCAGTCTAAAAGCCAAGCTTTTTAAACACAAAGTGCTTACAAGTCTCAGGCAAGGACAAGAAATTTTTCCATCCCAACATTCTAAAAACCAGTTTTATTTTTGCTCAAAAATAGTGGTGCAAAACTTGTTCTTAAAATTAAAACTCATCACTGGGATTTAAAAAAAAAAAAAAAAATGCTGTTTGTCAGTGATAGTCCTACCAAAGACAAAATTAATAATGATTCAGGAAGGACTTAAAAGTTTGGAATTTGGTTAATTCTTAATTGAAAAAAAAAAAAGTCAAGGATTAGAAATACTTAGGAAAAAAAATCACAGAAGGAGAGTTTAAGAAATTGGATATGAAAAATTGGGATACAAATTAAATATTTGAAATTAGATTTAGCACATTTACGGCAAATTACTTTGCTTTCAGAGTACTCTTATCCTAATTTCCCTTGTGAAAGTCACAGAATGAAATTTTGTTAAAAAAATTTAAAATGTGATAGAACTGCATCATTTTGGAGAAAGTAATCCTACCAAATTCTGACCAGAGGTAGAGAGAATTAGTTTTTTTGTACAAAAAGAACTTGCTTATTTACAGTAAATGTATACTTGATTTGGTTGCATTGAAAGGATGCACTTAATATTCAAATTAGTCACAATATTTCACCTGACTGCATTGCCAATAAGATTCTAAAAGTTCAGAAAAAGCTTAAAAAAAAAAAATTTTATTTCAGCATTAACAGTATTTTCTATTTGATTTCCTCAGAGGAAAAGATTTGTCTATTTTAAATGGATCAATATCAAGACGAAGGAATGCCCAGGGAAATAATTATTCATATAACTGTCTTAAAAATTTCTAAGTGACAGAATTTCAAATGGGTATCAACAATGGAAACTTAATAGACTGTTTCATAGATGATACAGTAGAAAAAATCACATCATTTTCCAATACTTTAAACAGTACTTTTTGTCACTAAATTTAGCAAGTAATATTTTAATACTCACAGGAATAGATCTGCTGGATTCAAAATTGACATTTTTAGATTACCACTTTCCAAAATAGAACTGTACTTTTAGATAACTGTTCATTTTAATGCTCTTATCAGTGCAGATTATTTTTATGCTTTTATCATACAGATGGCTCCACGATGTCACGCAAAAGAGCCTGAACTCAATTTACTCCTCTTGATGCATGTCCCACTCTCTTAGCTCTGCTACTCCTATAACCTTTGAGAGTCAGATTAAGAGACACTCAGAACTCCTTCTGCCCAAAGGAAACAGATGAACCTCAGTTCATAAACAGCTAGAAATTGCACTATGGGTCCCAAGCAGGCACCCCCAGATGCTCTGCTCTGAAGTATCACCATAAGGAATGTCTGTGTGGCAGTCAGGGTAAGGACAAGACTAAGTAATATCCCACAAAGTTCTACCTACACCTGATTTACTCAGACACAGTTCCAACTATGAGTACTCTATCCAACAGAAGCCTTCCCCTCGGGGTATACAGAAGCTAAGAAATCTGTTATATGGCCAGGGTAGACAAATAGTACATTTTTACTGTATTTTGTTACAGAGAACTTGGGTGCAGCACTTGCTTAAATACACAGCACTTAGTCAAGTACAGCAGAAGATGCTGAATTTCACACAAACTTATATTTCAAATTGTTTGAAGTAACTGAATGATACTAAAAGATTCTACTACTGATACCTGCATACAGTTGTTGACAAATATTTAATAGGTTGGCAGGTTTACTTTCATTGCCAGTGATGGCTGCTGCATAAAAATGGAAGAATCTGTAGCGAGTCCCCTCCAAACCAAAGGGCAAGCTCAAAGCACCGAGAGCCAGAAGAGATAACTCTGTATTCACTGATTGAGCAAATCTGAATGCCAAATGCCCTTAAATAATAAATACAACCACTCCCCCTTCCTCTCCTCCTATGCAATCTTTGCAGAGTGAAACTGCACCTCAAACACAACAGAAAAAAAGACTAGACTCAGTCCTAGAGGAAAGCAGGACCCACGTTTTACATTCAAAGAGAACGCTTTGTAAGTTTGTTCATGAAATACTGCCAAAAGTAAATTCCCATGTATAATTTGTCATTAATTAGACCTACTCACTAGATACTGTGCACATTTACACAGATTTTCTTTTGTATCTCCTTGTTTTCTGCAAGGTATGATCTACTGTCAGTGCACCCCTTGTCTCACACTGGTATCTCAGCCATGTAAGTAGTCTTCTTTCCAAACTTAAGAGCCAGGATATCCATGTTTTGGCTCTAGCTCTGCATCAGACAATGTAAGATTTGTGCCATTACTTCCATATCCATAAAAAGAGATACAGAAGAGACACTGTGATGAAGTACTTTGTGAAGTGTTTTGAAAACATAAGGGCTGTAAGCAGAGTAATTATTAGCTACTTGTGTCATTATGGTCCTCAAGAACAGTAACAGTGGACACTACAGTGGTAGATGCTGTACAAATAAAAAACAGTTGCTGCTGTTCATTTCCCATGCAAAATTAAATTCAACTCAATTCATCGAATAATAAAATTCTAACTAGAAAAAACAAAATGCAATTTTTTTGAAGAACAGCAATAAAAATTAACTACTAAAAAAAAGTGAGAAATAATCCATTTTCCCTTCCAAACAAGATGTAGGATGAACAACTTTAGAAAAGAATGCAACTTTCATCCCACCTCCTACAGCTGTAGTAGCACTACACTTTAGCAATACATTCAATCTGCATGACAGTATTCACTTTTTAGGCCATTATTTACTTTCCACGTGTACAGAAAGAAAATGCACTTAACCCAAGCATTAAGATATTTTCTAGGCTCAAAGGAAGTATAATTTACTTCCTACTTACTGTCTATTTTAAAAAAGAGAAATACTCAGTATTGGCACAAATCTGTTCTAAGTTTTCCAGCACTTTCCTCCCATATGGAACTGCTGAAGTTCAGGCTTCATCTCAATTAAAGGGAGATGCAGGAGACTAAAAGCTAACCATTAAAAGAATGAGAATGAAACAGAACAAAAAAATAAATTATTTATCCAAAAAAAGGAGGCAATGAACCAAATTTACTACTACCATAAGTGAGGCAAGAACCATGGAAAGCAGTGCCTTCTTTCTTGACATTTGATTCTAAACTCAGCTGTGCTGCTCTGCCTATCTGCAGTAACATGGCCGCCCTGTCAGGTCATTATTAGGACTTCTCATTTCTGTTATTTGCTTCTTCTGATTTTCTTAATTAGGTCTGAGAACATGACCTTTCCTACAGATTGCCATATTTAGCAACCAAGAGATGAGATAACATTATGCGCACAGGTCAAAATCAATATCTAAACCCTCTGGTTACTGTTGTGGTTTTCAGCACTGAAGCAAGCAGATCTCTAGACTCAAAAAGCTTATTTTAGTCAGGCATCTGTGAGCTTTGTTAGAATCGAGGGAGAAACAGCAATAATTCATCTATAAGAGCACAGGGTGTGAGAAGAGATAGAAAGGCTGATTTTTTCATTTATAAAACTACGTCCATGCTTGCCTTACACACTTACATGCACACTCAGAAAACCAACAAATCCAGGAAACAAACTCTTTTTTTCACTTTGAGAGGAAGAACAAGGATAAAGATAACACATAAGTAATCTAAAGAAATCCCACTTTCCACAGTATCAAATAAAAAATGACCCCTGACAGACAGCAATCTGCTTCCTAATGCTTGTGATTCAAAGAAGTGATCAGTTCCAGAAGCTTTTTACTTATCTTGAAGAGGCAAAACACCCAAATAAGATTTAGTATTAGTGGCATCTAATACCACTCCATCTTTCCAATTCTAATCCAATCCCTAATATGAAATAGACTATAAAGGAACCATTTAGTTACTCAGATAAATACCCTTTGCTGTCTCATCTGACTTTCTGCCTCAGATCGATACAAGTATGCTGAATGGGGGAAAAAGAACAGAGTACTGATCCCCATCTCTGAAACATGCTTCCCTTTATATGCAGTTTAAGTATCACTAACAGCAGCTTTTTGAAATAATTCAGAACCTATTGTATTCAATTTGGTCTCCTTCTTGGACAAAGGCTATCACCATATATTATCAGTGAAAATGTAATTCAGTGTTTTAATTCTTATAGCCTCATACAGATTGAATAGCTTATGTAGACTACTATTCTCTCTTTAGCAGTATGATAAATTATGTCGGGCTTTTCAAAGCTATGAAGTAGCCCTGAAACCCAGTAACACCCTTACTTATCTGTGACTTAGCAAAAAGACTAATCTGAACATTAGTAGTGCAGAAGAGGAGTTAACTGGCATCTTAAAAGCCACAACAGAACCTACAGAGTAGGTGTTGGGCAGGGACACAGCAACGCATCCTGCTCTGGTATTCTCTTTTGGGAGGGGCTATCCATCAGCAGACAGCATAGATGTCTCTGAGCCACCAAGGTGTATGAACCTGGGGAAGACCAGGGAAGCAAGCAGAATTTAAATGAACTAAACATCTTAAGCAGGCTTACAGCAGAGGAGAGAATTTAACCCTGAATGTGTTAAAAGGCATAAGAACTCTGCAGTGCCTATATACGCCACCAACACAATTTGGAAAACAGAGGATTTAGGGGGAAAAGGCAGCCTGCCCCTTCAGAGGGTAGCATAAAGAGGCACTTCTTAGTACCATGGAGGCTGAGTTTTTAAGGAGGGAAGTTAGAGAAACTCATATTTGATTGAAAAAAAAATGGGAGGGGAAAAAAAGGTAGACAAAGAAGAGAAACACCCTGAATCAAATCCTCAAGAGCCTGTGAACAGTAAGTGCTTCTTTGCCTACCTGGTTTATACCCTGGCAGTCCGCTTTACCTCAGAATCTGCTTTACCCCATTTGCATTTCCCCAAACACTCCTTCCACCTACCTGCCTGTTAAGGAGTAATTCCTGCCTGGCACAGCCCCTTGGGGCCGTGCTGCAGCACAGAGGCACCTACAAAAGTCAGTCAAGCAGCCCTCCTCCTCCGTGACCACCTTTCCTTTCTTCTGCACTCCCCTTTTTCGACAGGTCAAGGCCCCCAAGCTCCTTCTGAAGGTCCCAACACCACCTAGGAGCCCCAACAACAACCCCCCCAGCCTTGCTCCAAGGGCCTCCAGCAGGTTACAGCCCAGAGCACACCTCCGTCGGGCTTTGCCCTATTTCCCAGGGGTCTCTCACAAGGGGACACACAACCAAGTAAACCTCCACCACCACCAGCACACCCCCCAAACCAAGGCCCATGCTCTAGCCCTCCCACTGCCCCACCTGGCTACAGCAACCCAATTGCTTGGTTTTTCCCCAGAGGCACCAGTAAGGAGTCACCCAGTCCAGGGGTCTCACTAATCCCTTCTCATCTACTTTAATTATGTCCAATTTGTTGACATTTCCTCTATGCCTGGATCATAATCTGTGCTACTTAGCTGCTTTGTTATAGATGTTACAAAGAAAGTAGGTTATGACTATTTTAATTTTAATTAGTCACAGAAAAATATTCATTTATTACCAGATTTATCAATAGACTCACATGCAAAACACAGTATTGCCTAATCAGACAGATCCAAATAAGAGCGATGTACGACGCACTGTTTCAAACAGATTTCATATTATACAGCTGTTTACAGTTTAAAAGACTTTTTGCAAAATTCACTTAACCCAAAATCTTTCTTTATAGGCCCCTGTTTCTTCCATAAAACTATAAAGATGATAATTTATTCCCTTGCCCCTTATTGCAAGCAAATGGTAAAACAAGTCTAGGGAAGTTGCATGCTTTCCAGTGTAGCTACTTCAGTAATTCCTAGATAGCTAATTTGTATTAGCATGAGAGATTATTCCACTAATAAGGTTTAAATTAATCTATTGCAAAAGTAGTGCCTCAGAGAGTTGCCAACAATCTGACGAGCAACACATTCATTTTTTCCTCTCTTAACTCACTGTCTACTTTCCAGCTACACCATGCTCACTTAGTACTAAATAGCTTAATTTACTTCTACTACTTCTGTATTATGTTTTTCTGGGACTTTTTTTATCATCATAAATTTTGTCCTTCCAAAGCTGTATATCTTCTTTGCCTACATG
>JANHGO010007727.1:0-53276 GCA_024606505.1 Aquila spilogaster | reverse complement strand
TGTTCTATTAAACCGTTCTTATCTCAACCCACGAGTTTTACTTCTTTTCCCGATTTTCTCCCCCATCCCACTGGGTGTGGGGAGTGAGTGAGCGGCTGCGCCGTGCTTAGTTGCTGGCTGGGGTTAAACCATGACAATGATCCATTTGTGATTGCTTCAAACCAATAAATAATATTTAATGTTTATAGTGGATTGAATTAGAGTTTTCCAGTTTACCTGTTTTCATGTAGTTCCTGTTCTGTTTTGTTTTTTTAGCTGAAGTGTGATGCTGTAGTGAGAGAAATCAGCGCTGGTCCAGGAACAGTGAACTTTACGATAAACAGGGAATTATTAGCAAAGGTGAGCATTATGTTTCAGGTGCATTAAGGTAAAAATAAATTCCTCAATATAATGCTATAGAATACTTACTGTTGTCTTAGAAAGGTATTTTCTATGTAAAACTGTCTTTTATTCTCCTCGAGGATCCCTGTTGCTGATTTGTTATGTAGGCCTAGAATTTGGAATGAGGCTCACAAATGTTTATCCTTATGAGGAAACAATGTATCTACCATTCACTGATAATCATAACTCCTCTTTTTCCTTTCTACTTTAAAAGGCAGGTTTGGCATCTGCTTTGAGCTTCTACAGTATAAAACTCAAAAGTTTTGATCTTGCATATAAAGACCCTTGTTTAAAATGGAAAAGGATGGTGAAAAGATACCTGAAATAAAAGTATTTGATAGCAGATATATCATTACATACTTTGCTAAAAAAAAAAAAAAAAAAAAAAAAAAGGGAAGTTGTATTCTTCAAAGTCCAATGCCTGACTGAAATGGAAAGCTTCGTTTGTTAAACCAGTAACTTAATGAAACGAGGATACTGCTCAGTCTGTAAGAGTAGTGTCTCAGTTGTACTCTGGATTGTTTGCAAGAGCTTCATAAAGATAAGTGGATGGCTGGTACTGTTAGACTGGGAACTGAATGAAAGCTTTGCTAAGCCAGTTCAACTAACTTGTGGAGCGAGCTACATTGTGTTGTTGATCATGGTCTTAATCTATAGGCTTAGCAACTCTTGTGGAAAATGATACTGTGGTCTTAGAAAATAAACTACATGTGAATTAGGGGCAAGAAATCAGGTCTTACCTAATACTCGTGAAGCCCTCTTCCCATCAGGACTTCCACTGAGTCCCTTAGGCTTGTAATCCTCTTTTGCTGAATGGTTAGACCCTTTCTTCTTGTGAATTGCTAATGCTTAGGCATGCCTATCAATCAGTTGTTTTATCCCTTTAATTTTTCATTAGCTATTTATAATCAATCTATGTTGATAAGAACAGAGCAGCTGACTATTCACTGAAAGAGTAGTTTCAGTGGTAAGTTTTATTTATGGACAGGATTTCACAAGATGCTTTATTTGTAGGTATTCTAGTGAGTTTAATGATTCAAGCAAAACTATGTGTCTGGCCTAGTAGAGTTTTGCTGGAAAAAATGTGGAATTAGGACATGTAATTTTGCATTATGTCACTGAGGAGAGAGGAGGAGATAAAACCTAGCTGTAACTTTCACTGATAAGGAGACTAGGTCTACGGGTAAATTTGACAATTTGTGTGTATATCTAGCTTCCCTTCTTAGGTGCCATAATAAGAACAGAATTAATGTTTTTTCTACAGGTGCCGTTCCTTTTTTTTTTTTTTTTTTTTTTAATTTATTGAATATCTATTGCGGAAGAATTTTAAAGTGATTTTTGGAGGGGAAAAAAAGAAAAGTTTCCATTGAATTAAGCGAGATGTCCACTTTCATTCACATTGTTAAAGGCCTCTTATCTTCAGGAAGTTTGTTCAATACATACAGCTTCATATATTAGGTTTTGTAGTGTATTGGCATCTGAGTGGCAAATGGGAGTATGTAGGGTATGTACAGGGACTTACCTTGCTGTATGAATGCATTACTGATAATATAGTCAGCAGAGGATTCCTCTTCCCACAAACTGTGTTCAAGCTGTTGAGTAAATATTTTAAAGCGTTTTACACAGTCTCTGTACTTTCAAACTAGACACACTTTTGTAGGGACCATTCACAGTGTCCTTACAGAGTTGCAGGTGAGGGAAGAGAAGAAGGGGTGTTTGGACACATGAGGATTGAATAGTTGGGTTTCTTTGGCACTAAAGGAGTACAAAGCAGCTGACTTTTGGTGCCTAGAAAAACCTAGCAGTTTTAGTAGAACATGAACATATTAGTTGTTCCTGTTACAGACTTAAGTTGAAGTGACTCGGTAGTTCTGAGGAGGCTTAAATTCTTGCAGAAATCTCCTGTTTTTCTGCTTCCCCATTGTATATACATGCTGTCTTCCAACAGCAAAGGAAAAGAACATTAGGCAGATACTATTCCTAAAAAGGATTAATGAAGAAATACAGTGGACAGTGATGTAAAGTAACTGGAAGAAGGTAGAAACATTAATCTGCCTCATGTTCTAGGGTTAACAATGGAAGCAGTTTAAATTTATACAACCAAAATTAGAAATAGCTAAGCCTCTTTTGTCTCTGTCACTTAAACCACTGGCTGATGTTTAAATATACTGTTAGAGTTATGAGTGACCAAACCTTCCATGAGCTGTTGTTGCAGTCTACCTGCAGTGAACCGATGGAGAGGATTCTGTAGTAGTAGTTTTGTCTCTTAAATTGGCTTTAGTTATAATCATGAAGACTAGAACTCCTGTACTTTTGTGTGAGATTTCCTGAAGCGAATGAAATGGGTTCATGTGCTATTCAGGTAACCTGCATATGTGTGGTAATGCTCATGCAGTTGGAGCTCATTGGATTTTTTGTAGGCTCTCAGTCACAAGCAGTGTGTGGAAGGTCTGCTGTGTCCCAAAGGGTTGGACCTACGTGATCTGGCTGTGCCGTGCACAGTGGGTGTCCCCTGTGTATTATACCTTCGCAAAACTCTTGGATATAGGACAGGACTCCTAGGAATTCAGAGAAATGGCCAAGCACTTCAAAGTGTGCCTAGATAAGATGTATTCATGGGAAGAGGATGCTTTTGAGGAAGCTCAGAGGTATGCTGTGTAGCTTTTTTTATTAATTATAAATAATAAAAAACCTGCTGAGAACATGTAACTGCACAATGAGGTAAATTCTCTAGTGAAGTCTACTGCTCATAAGCTCTCCCACTTTTTCATCCCAATCTATGGTCTAGTTCTACAAGGTACTTTTTATTTTAAAATGTTACCTGAATTAGGATGGATGAGGGTCCTGGTTAGCGTAAGGTAACACCCCTATTTACTTGAGAACTCCCTCATTTTACATGAGGTCACTGTTCTACCCATGTGCTTAGACTGAGTTTCCTTTCCTGTCTACCAGTTACCCCCAGCTTACTCTCTTGCTCTTTCATTTTATGTAACTAAACAATGATTTTAGTGAAAAACTAGGCTTTCCACTTCCTTTTAAGTTGTCACCAAATTCAGCCTTGATTTCCACAAAAAAATCTGCCTATAATTTCTCTAACTTTTTAAATTGATCAGATACAGCTTTCAAAAGTTAATGGCATTTTCATCTGTATGTGAGATCTTGTTTGCTTGGCAGACCAGCCATCTAATTGCTAATGTGAATAAAGGCTATGGGATCAGTCTCTTGTGTGATTGGTAAACAGTTTTGATGATCATGCTTTCTGTTTTTGAAACATATTTTCCTTTAATTTTATTTTTTGTCTTCCTTGTGGTTTAGACTGTGTTGCAGCAGGTGTTGAAAGATGGCTCACAATATGGAGTAAAAAGTGAACTTTTCTCTACAGTGCCTAGACAAAAGGCAGTGATTGAGTTCAGGTAAGCACATACGATGAGTCCTTTGAGAAAATAGCCTTGTCTGCTGATTGATATTTTGCTGATTGATATTCATTGCTGCAATGTATGATGCCTGTGAAGTTAAACCATATTTACAGTGTTATGTTCAGCTGTATTTGATACTCTGATATATTTGCCAAGTAGAATATAAGTTCTATTTAGGGAATTGAGGCTTTTTCCCAGACTATATTCTTGGTATTTAAAGAGTTCATGCCTCATACTGCCCTCCACTAAGAATATTCTCATTTAGTGCATAATAGCATTCAGTTTTTAAGTAGGCTTCTTTTATTTTGTTATCAAGAAACATGATCTGAATTTTCAGCCACTAACCCATTTCTTTTTTCACCTTAATACCTTCCTCCCTGACTTGCTAAAGCAGCCAGGCATTTGTCTTGCTAAATCTTCTCAGTTGCTGGCCCTAAAATTTCTGTCCAGTGCAATTTTTGGTTATGGTCACCTGCTCATGGAATGAAAAGTGGCTGACTGAGATCTCTTCATGTATAAATATTTTTGTTCACTTATACTCCCTCTGCAGGCTTCCATAGTCATGGAAAGTAAGCATTTGGCTTTAATTTGGAGGATTAATTTTCACAGCTGAACTTCCATTTTATTATCAGAGGCAAAAAATTGTGGGTACGGGGCGGGTTTTGGGCGGGGCATGGTTGGTAGAATAAGATGTGATTTTAGTTACTGATTCTTGTACACAAGGTCCCCTGTCCTGGTATCAGATTTATCTCTAATAAAGGTATGAGGAGAATGATCCGTATGTCCAAAACATGTAAAAAGTGAGAAGGTAGTTTAAGTCCTTTGTCACTCGTGTAGTTGGGTTTTGGGGGATTCTTTGTTGTGGCGTTTTTGTGGCTTCTTTTTCCCTGTAACACTGGCTGTTAACTGATACTGGAAGAAAAGCTGGTTGGATAGAAAAGTTTGCTGACTAGAACAGAAGATAATCAGGGAATTTTAAGGAAAAATTGAAAATGGGGGTTTTATTTCAATTCTGCTATATGCATGAGTTGAATTCTTTTGACTTGGTGATCTGGCAGTTTTGTACATTGAATAAACATTATTTGTGAAATTTTGTTACAGCTCCCCTAATATTGCCAAAAAGTTTCACGTAGGACATTTGCGTTCCACAATAGTAGGTAAGTATGCATTTAACTGCTTCCTAAAAGGGCTTCTTTGTCTTCCTGTTTCACTTGACAGGGGATCACTGCTAACCTTTCACTCTTCTAGTGGAGTGGCCGTGTCAGGCTCGACTTGCTAATTAAAAACCTTTTGCTCATTATGCAGTGAAGAAAAGAGCATGGTGTGTTGCTGGCAGATTTATTAAGTCACACGTAATATAGTTTTATGACTGTGAACATTAAATGAAGTAGTCTAAAATTGTTCTACAGAGACACCCAGGGCAGTTTTCATTGAGGTGTTATGAGAGTCCTTTGAATTTTAAATTTCCAATTTGCACTGGACTGCACAGCAGTCAGATAATTATGTCTTGGTGGCTGTCTTGCAAAAAGGTTGCTTTTATATGTTAATTACTTTATGCCAGTATTACTAACAGTTGCTGTAATTTGTAATGGAATAATTAATAAGTTTATTGTGCAGTACTCTAATGGCATATGGAAAACATTATTTCTCCCTTCTTTCCCTCTCTCACAATAAAAACTAGTAGGTTATTACCAGAAGATCCTACAGCATCTGTGCAGCTAATAATGTATTAGGTTTTAATTATATTTAATGTGTCATCTATAATTATTAATTACATAAAGTTAAAAATTCTGCCTCTTCATGGACTGATAGTTGAGTGAAATTATGTATTTTGGGGTCTTTATGTTCCATTTCTGGACCCTTTGCTATAGAAAAAAACCACTTTCAAAAATAGTTCTGTAGATCAATGTTTTCCAATAGCAAGAGAATGACTTGACTGCAGAGAATGGAATTGAAAGTAATTGCAAGCTATAATATGGTGTTGTAGTAACAGAAGAAGAGGAAGCTTTCTGCATCCTTTTACATCAGTTTTGTAATCAAAAGGTACCCTTGAAGCACAGGAAAATAGAGAAAGGGATGCGGGTATTTCTTCTTTGTAATTCTCTGGTTGTAGCTAAGCTCAAGAGAAAGATGAAGGGTTCTTTTTGTAATAACAGTTAGAACCAAGACATGCTTATATGATATGGTAAATTTGGAGCATATCAGACACAGTGTGTTAAGTGCAGAGCTCAGTACTGCTCCAGCAGTATATAGAGATTCAGGACTTGATGTTCTCAATTTAACATCACAGTAACAGCCGTGAATTTTGAGTACTTGCATAACCTCCTGATGCGAGGTTGCCTGACTGTGACAGGAATTATGTATACTGCCACATATTTGTGAGAATACAAGAAGACTTTAAAAAGTGTTTTTCGTGTTCCAATGCTTCAGAGTATGTGCATGCACATACATGTGTGTGTTTTTGTCAGTGTTGTATGAGACACTTTAGGGCACCTGTCAAATGCACGGCCTTTCTTTTCCTGCTCAGAATACTACTGCTTTTAGTTGTGAAGTATTTTAGCAAATTCTATGGAGTAGTTAATCTGATTGCTTTTCCTCTTCATTATGAATACAGATCATACAGAAACAGAAAACTGTTTTGTTGGGATGAGAGACTACCTACAACTGAATAATAATACCAATTTTGTTTCCTTTCCAGGGAATTTTATAGCAAATCTCAAAGTTGCACTGGGACATGAAGTAATAAGAATAAATTACCTTGGTGACTGGGGAATGCAGTTTGGTATGTTTTAATATTTGTTTCTCTTGTTCCCTTTTCTACTGTATAATATGGTCTAGGTTTCCAGCTTCAGTTTTTGCAGGCCTATTGGATTCACTCTGGGCTCATAAAGAGTAATATTGTGTTTCCATGCATGTAATGTGTAGTTAATCTCCTTAAAATATGAACAAAACAATCCAGACTGATTCATCAGCAGTTTGACATATACTGCTGTAAAAGAAACAACAGTCCCTCTGTCCCTCAGTAGCTCCTCTCTCAGATTACATATGTGTAATCTGGGGTTTATTTTTAAAGGGCAGTATCAATATTTTCTGAGTGTGCTGGTTACACATTTGGAGCTCTCATAGCTGAACAAACTTCTGTTGCTGCCTCCAGACAAAATGCATACATATTTCCATAGCTGTTGCATGTCTACTGTGATACTGTCTTCCTTATTCAGATTTTGCACGTGTAACAGTTGTGGGAGAGTAAGCTTGCTAACTTACCTATGCCACACCTGTACACACAACAATAGAATAATTGTAACAAAATGTATATTTTATATTTGGTTATCTTTGTGTGTGTTTGTATGTTTTCTTTGTCTGTGTGTTTGTTCCCTCTGGAAGCTGGTTCATTATTCATAGAGCATAAATAACTTCCACAGCAACTGTGTTTTGGCAGGGTGAAGCCCAGAGAGTGTATCTTCAAAGATAGCCCAAGGCTTCCCCAAAAATACTCAGTTTCCCTTTAAAATGTAGCAAAAGAAAGTTGTATAGGTGGAGAATGTGCAAGTGAATAGGCCCTAGAAGACTTATCAATCTTGCATGCATGTGTGTTTGCATGCACACACATACACACTCCTACCTCTTCTGAAATGTCCATCAGATAAGTCAGGACTGAAAAATCCTCTCATGTGCAGCCTAGCATGGCTTGATATTTATTCCTTGACCAGAGATCATTTATGTCCAATTGCTGGATCTGTAAATAACCCTCTTATATGGCAGTTGACCCATCCATAGGATTCACAACTTTGTTGATTTCTGTTGTTAATCTTGCATTTGAAATTGATCCATATTCTCCTCTCCTTTTTTAATTCCCCCCAAAAGCTGTTTTTCACATATTTTTAGGCATTTAAAAAGAGGCAATCATGCCCACTTCCTCGTTATTGAAAGCTGGTACACCTGTGAAAACTATAAAACTCCCCCACATCTTTTGCAGTAGGTTCTAAAAACAGTGTCTGTATATTTATTTTTAAATGGCAAACACAAAGTGCAATGTCTATTAAGCAGTCACTTTTGCTCATTCCAGCCCTTATGCTGCCCTCTTCAGTGGCATTGGTACTTCTGTTTATGGGAATATCAATGAATCAACTTTACGAACAGAGCTGGATTAAAAACTTAGCATAAATACCCTACTTCTACTCCATTTATGTATTCAGATACAGCAGTGTAGATAACATAACTAAAATATATTCAGTTTTACCCCTTCTCCTTATAGAGTAAATTCCTGGGGTTTAGGCAGTTGAATATAATATTCTTATGACTGTGAGAGCAGTAATAGAATATTTTTTTCCTTTCTTAAATTATTTCCTTTGCAGCTTATCTTTCCTGACCCTGTTTCTGATGAAACAGTTTATAGCAGAGCTTTGCTTCACTTAGGATTTGTTTCATAGGAATTGAATATCGATTGAGTTCACCTAAAATTCAATAAATTTCATAATTGCATATTTAATTAATTTTTGCCCCTTAGACATAATTTTGCCACTATGCTATTGTATAATGAATGTGGCAATGACAATTAAGCAATGAAATGTAATGTGGTTAAAGGGCTTCTCAGCTGACCTCATTCACTCTGTCTTTGAAGATACTAAATTGTACTCCTAAGTCTGAATATCAGGAATTTTTTGTGTTTTAATACAAAGTTTCCTGAAAGTATGAGGATCACAATGCCTGTTACTTACATGTGTACCTGTTGTCCAGCACACAACTGTTAGAATCATGCTTTTGACCTAGCAATTCTAACTGTTTCTTTCAAAATGGGTGCTCCTCTCTTTATTTGGGCTGGCTCAGCTCAAGTATATGACAGGTTTTATAACAAATAATACAATCATGCTTCATAAAATTATAGCATAGGAATATTACTATAATGGTCCTTTTCCAGAAGCAGTGCTATAATTAACAATCTGTCAGCATTTCTATTATAACTGCTATTGTCAGAGGCTTTAAAATGTAATAATTGAAAACATATTTTGCTGAAACATGGCAGAGAAGTCCTCAACCTCTAGGCAGTTTTGGGGCAGGTTTCTTAAGGTAACAAAACACATGCAGTCACACTGTCCATCTGTCTTCCTGTCACTCTGCTCCTAATAAATTTTGAACCCATTGGCCAACTTCAGCCAGACCTGACAAAGAAAAATGCTTCCACGAGAACAAATTTCTTTTGGTATTGTGACAGTTGGCAGCCGAGTAGGGTTAGAAATACAATGTAGTGCCCTCTGGGAGAGAAAGTTAACTTCTGTGTTTAGCCTGCCAGCTAACCAGTCAGCACATCTAAGTCGGAATCAGTCCCAACACATGCTCCATCTTGCCAATAATTGGTGAGTGTAACAAGGGCTGGGGATAGTTTGGGGAAGACAGAAACATGTGAAAGGATATGTTTGGGTTGAATAAAAACTGGCAGTCTTGCTGGGGGTGGCAGCCTTGAAAGGTGGAATGTGTAGGTACACTAATATCTAAGAGGGATCATTATGAAATCAAGCTCTGATTGCTCATAGAACAAGCTTCCTTAAAGCAACTCACTTTCAATAGACTTAGACTAATTTTACTTCCTAAACTCTAACTTGTTTTTCTTACCAAAATCTGCCATGGCTTCTACTGCACTCAGTGTTTCCAAGAGGGAAGTTACTGAGACAGTGCTATTTGTTCAGTTGCAGAGGGTTTTTCAAAGGGATACCTGCATACCTATTCTTCAGATGCTGTCTTCACATCAGTCCTGGTCCTCGTCAGCTCAGAAGAATGAGATGGCCTTAAAAGCAGCCTCAGAAAATCTAAGAGGCTGCAGGGTTAATACTGCTAGATTACTGAATGAGTTAATGGGCTCTTTTGATTTAGACAAAAAGATTGGGATTTGGATCTTGCCCTTTCAGATGGCTTTTGGAAAGTGCTGAAGCCAAATTGGATACATGAAAAAAGCTGCACATTCTCAGCATGCAACAAAAAATTCCCTTGAAAATATTACATGAGTGCTATGTGGAATACCGTATTGTGTCCCAGTTTCTATTGTCCTTGAAATAATAATACTGTTAAGGGAAGAAGCAAAACAAGGAGTTTTGAGCATGTTCTTTTACTGGACAGTTTCCACTGTGTGGCTTCTCATTTACAGCTGGTTGCTGTGTAAAAGATAATTTTCTCTACAAGTCCAGAAACACAAATTCCATTTATGAGGAATTGAAAAACCAACATACTATTCCTTACTAGTTTCTAGCTATTATAGTTTTGGTAATTTTCATGCAGTGGAATAGTAGGTTATACTTTTGATTTGTTTTTGTAGCGTACACCATTATATTGTTTAAAAATGTAAGGCATTTCTTTTATTACATACAATGTTAAGACTAGACTTGCTTATGAAAACAACTTAACAAAACAATATACTCTGGGCTGTTGTCTAACTCTGTATTTAATTGTTATTCAAGGCTTATTGGGTGTTGGTTTCCAACATTTTGGCAATAAAGAAAAGCTAAAATCCAGTCCTTTACAACACCTTTTTGAGGTAAGTTCATAGAAGACCAACTGTGGACTTCAGAGGACAGTCCATTTAACTTAGCTGTCAATTTTGTACAGAATGGTATGTCTGCAGGGTCATGATGAGACTCATTTTGGATTTAAATGACCTTGCCTGAAGGACCAGTGCTAGCCTGGGCCACGGCAGCGGAGACAGTTCTCACAAAGCAATGGCAGCAGAAACAGGTTTCATTAGGCTGAAAAATACGCCCCATAAGGGAGGTAATCACATGGATACTTAGGTTGCATTGATTGCTGCTACCACCACAGCCGATAGCAGCTATCTTAACTGGGCATAGGTGACCACTGAGCTCACTGTGGTAACTGCAGTGGAAATGGTGTCTTGCATCTAATGCTGTAGTACATTGGTTACCAAAGTTGTGAAAAGGAAGTGGCATGTATGGTGTAAAAATCCTTTTGTTGCTAGTATTTTTAGAATAAGTGATATTTAATTTACATTGCTCAATACACAGATCACTGTGGTTGGTGAAAAGGATCTTTAAAGTGTTTTGTATCTAATATGGAGGCTTAGCATATATAGGTAAGGAGGAGTGATCGTCACTTTCCATAATACTATTCTGGCTCTGCAGAATGCTCTTCTTTCTTCCAAGAGTGTGAAAGAGCCAGGAGCATTAGGTGTTGTTTCTGCTGACAGGCATTCAGGAAGTGCCTTTCAACAGTAGGGGAGGCTGTTTTGTTGCAGGAGGTTACCCTCTCAGGTGCCCACCAGCATGGTGGAAGTGGTATAGATTGCATTTCTGTGTGTCAGGGACAAAATTGACTCAGTGGACTGTCCAGGTTAGCCGTAACAACTGAGATAGTTTAACAAGTCTTGCGTTTCTAGGACTGATATGGTTTTGATTGTTGGTTTGCTCCATCCAAATATGCCTAATATCATCTGAGTTATTATTTATTTCTTCCTCTTTAGCAATTCCTCTGTCACTTCTTGTTTATACAGTGCAATGAGCAAAAAAGGTTTCCATCTGTCTTTTGATACTTGTAAATGATCTTTGGTTGACAACCGTGCTGTACATAATAAGAGAACGTGAGTTACGTACTTACCTATGCAAATCCAACAGCCATGAGGATAAGTGGACAAAATTTTCTGAATGGCTAATGTTTAAGTCTTCATCCTTTGAAAGAAAGATCTTATGTGTTAATGGGGCTTTGTCAGGGTTCTTGTGTAGCACTGTCAAGTGTTCTCTTATTACAAAGCTGAGCTGTGCTTCACCCTGAGCTGGATATGGGAACTATTGCTAATGCCGGTGTCCGGACAATATGTCACAGGGTAACTGTTTTGCATAAATCTGTTTACTGGCAAAGGAACAAACTGTGTTTGAATACTTACTCTACAGCTGAATACATATTAGGCAAATTGTTATGTGGCAGAGTAGCTCCTTCTGAGTTTGCCAGCTTCTTTGACATAGATAAATTTTGTTCACTTGTTCCCTCATCCCCAAGGCCTGCTCAGTAAAATTGACAGATTCTTATCATGAAGGTGTCTTGGAGCTGTAGGACTCATTTAAAGAGACGACAAGAAGTAGTCATATTCTTGTGGTTGTGCATTGCTGCATATTATTTAATTTTTAGTTACAATTTCAGTCCATTCTTAGGATTTAAATTTTGAATATTTGCATTTTGCACTACAGCTTTAAAATATCATCTATTACAGTAGCACGTAGGCTTTATGACCTTAAAAAAATTACCTTCAATTGTAGAGAACAGTATTCAGTCAAGCTGCAAAAAGTTCTAAACCAGTAGTTGCTGGAGACCAAATTAGTTTCTCAAATATTCCTGGTTTTTAACTGTTAGTTCAGCTGTATTCCTGGTTTATATCAAAAACGGAGATGTGTTTCAAAGTGGTGTTTCTTCTGCTATTGTGAAACTAGTCTTTCCTATAATTCATTTAAAAAGAAAACTTCCGTAGCAGTTTCTATATAAATAAATGTATAGACAAATGTACGTTTCCAAACATCTTTGCACCTTCCATTTTGGTCAAGAGTCAGATGCAAATATGCCTTTTGCATTATTGTTCCTTTATAACATCAAAGATTGGGGGTGGGGGTTAGAATGTGTGAAGCTACTGATGGGGAGAGGGAGCATTGTTCTTGGAAAGGGTTGAATTTTCCCACTACTTTAAATTTCTTTTTTGTGGCAGAACTAAGCAAACACTAATCTTGGAGGCTTGTCAGCAGTACTGCCTGTTAAAATCTCTAAAAATCTTGGGACGTAAAAGGAAGGGGAAAAGTTCAAGAGTTTTGCTGTGGAAGCTTTTTTTCGTTTTAATAGGAGGAACCCATTCGAGCAAGGTATTGTTGGGAAACTCATTGTCTGAACATTGCAGGAGTGAAGTTTTTATAATTATTTTTTTTTAGCAAGATCACGATGATTTGTGGAAAAAGTTAAACAGCGTTGAACTATTTGGGTCTAAACACATAACGTAACCACTAGTTAATTTAAATATTTTTACATAGTACTTCAACTTTTTAAAAACCATCTTCTATGGGCTTTCAACATACTATATGTGGAAAGCAAGGAATCATTGTCTGGGTGAATATTTGTCCTTTAGATATAAAGGAGTATGTTAATGAACAGGAGAGGCAAATTTGCTGTAGGTAGGTAAAGCTGGCTAATACAAGAGTTTGTAATGCTTTTAGCAAACTGACAGTGCACGTGTGTGTGTCTAGTCATGTTGACATTCTTAAGCTTGACTTCAGCCACAGAGAGACAGCATGTGTTAGTATGGGTGCAGAGTACTATAAGTAAGGTGTTTTGGATTAGAACTGTTCTGGGGTTGAGGATTTTTTGAGCTTGTAAAACATCGAGGCTATGTAGGATTTTGCTGCTTCAACTGTCATCTCATTTTTAGGCAGTGCAATTGTTGTAAGTATCAACTTTGTGGTCCTCTGAAGAAAAGTCTCTGGTTTAAAAGTCTGTGGTGGTTTCCCTTTCGTCTATAAATTAGTTTTTCCATATTCTGCTGCTGCAGTTGTTTCAAGGTTATAAAGAGGACGATAGCGACAGCAGTAAGAAATTACAGCATTAGTCTTGTTTCAAGATAAGCCATACATTTTCCAATTGGAATTTGGACTACTCATTCATCCTTTAAATAGGAAATGTGTTCCTTTAACATGTCTTTAAAATTTTGATGTTACAAATGTCATCTTTACATGTATTTGTATTGTTCTTGTAGAACGTTGCTTATTTTTATTGGAGGAGAGGATTATACTTCAATATTTTCAGTGCCGTTATATTTTAGGTGTATGTGCAGATTAACAAAGCAGCACAAGATGAAAACACAAAAAAGCTGGCTCAGGATTTCTTTAGAAAACTGGAGGAACATGATGAGCAGACATTGTCGCTTTGGAAACAATTTAGAGACTTCAGTATTGAGGAATACAGCCGAATTTATAAGGTACAACTTATGCACTGCTTTTTCTGTGTTGTTGGAAAAACGGTACAGACGTTGCTGTAGCGTTGTCAATTCATCACCTTTCTGGTAAACTTTACAGTGTTGTGGGGAAGATGTTTCTCAATATGCCAGGTTATGCCCCATTCTGCTTGGAAAAGGCACGGTAGTTGATTTAACATCCAAGCAGACTGCCACTTCAGTTGCTGACAACCTAGATACATTTTATTTAATGGAGTCCATGTAATTGGCCCTTAGACTAATTTTCCCTTCTCAGAAGCCCTGAAGCTAGGAGTATGGTGCTAAGCAACAAAGCAAATCGGTGTTAGATAAATATTGTTCAGTTTTGCTCTATCTTTGAAGTCAGCAACAACCTGCTAAATTTAACAGTTTCTATGTAATAAATTTTATCAGGAGATAACTCTGTTTTCACATTTCTGATCTAATGTTATAATGCAGAGCTGTGTATGTTGCATATTAAATTGAGTGTAAGTAATTATAGCAGCAGGAGTTTACAATAGTAATCAGTACATAAGTCACCTGCAGGTTGAGTTGAGCTAATATACAGCCATCTGTTGCATACTGTAATCTCAGGAATGGAGCTGGGTGTCCGCTGTTTCATGGGAGGTGTTTGTGCCATTGACCACAAAAATGAATCTTATGAATCTGGAAAACAGGAGTGAGATACACCTTCTGTCACTGAATCCAGTCTCTTGGTATTAATACTATGTAATCGTACTCAAGAACCAACTGAGTCCATCTGAAAACCAGCTAGTGTTTTTCTTTCCCACATTCCTTGCAATGAAATTCTGGAATGGGTGCCCAGTTTTGATGGGCTTAGACATTTTTTTTCTAACTCGCAGCTCCAAAGAACGTGTGACTCATTTTATACTACTTCCTTCTTCTAGTATTATTCTTTACTTAAACTTGCACTTTTCCATCTCCTTCCTCTTGACGTATTTGTAGAAATTGGTCATGTCTTCTTTCATTGTTGATTGCAAAGTTAAAAGAGAAGTGGCCTGCCCCTTCCTCAATAATCCAGACAGCCTGGCTGTGCTTTAATTTCTTCCCTGAAACGTATCACTGGATTCGTGCCAAGTACTCTAAGTTAAGATCTCCTAAGTGAGACACAACCTTGATAATTCTAGTGGAAGGCTGACCTGTTAGGGTAAGTGGGTATTGGGCTGTGTATGCAGCTGCATTGTAATGGTCACTCATCATTGATCACATGATGACTGGTACAGCTAGATCTTTCTCTCCCACTTCCATTCAAACTAATAAATATCAAGCTGATGGGCTGACAGCTTTATTGCCCTCAGTTAAAAACCTTGTCTTTTGTACTATTACATTTCACCCAGTTCTGACAGTTAAGGTCATCCTATCTCTCCTAGGTATACCCTCAGCCTTCCTAGTAATGGTGATTTCTGTATGCTCAGCAACATCTGTGACCTAGCTCCTGCTTTTTAAAATTTCTTTTAGCATCTTTTAAAAATAGGATTGGTTTCATGTCCAAGTAACTTCTCTCCAGTCCACTGGTTTTGCCTCCAGCACAGCACGTTAGAGACCTACCTCAGAGTTTTTGTACTAATTGCTCTATCCAGTTAATGCCTAATTTCTCATGAACGTTATATCCAACACTGTATTCAACTCAGGGAGATGAATTCAAATGCAGAGATCAATTAAATCAAAATCCAAACATTCTTTCCTTTTAACAGTGAAGTGACATTTCCTGGAATAAAATGAATCTTTGCACTCTATCTGACCTGTGACACAGACCTATCATCTGACTTAATTTGAAGAAATGATTAGCCTCAATCTTAACAATGTTACACTTCTTTGATATTCTTGGAACTTTTCAGCGTCTAGGAGTGCACTTTGATGAATATTCTGGAGAATCATTTTACCACGAAAAGTCCCAGGAAATTCTAAAGACGTTGGAGGATAAAGGACTCCTTCAGAAAACAATGTATGAACTCATTATTCAATCTATTGGTATAGTTTATTTAACATTTCAGTTGCATTTCAAATGAGATATGATGAGTGAGGTTTGTATGTAATCTAAGAGGAAGAGTTTTCTTTAGATGTTTTTGGTAGCTGTTATGGTAGAAGACCAAGAGGATTTGTGCAGCCACAGCTAAAAATTAAGTTTGCCTTTTCTGTGCCTAGCACAGAAGCCTGGCCGTGACAAATTACGTACAATGACAGCGTTCAACTCCTAATGGCCTTTTAGGCTGTTAATTAGTTTGATAGCTGCATGTGCCATTTAACAAGCAGAGTTAGATGAGATCCTTGCCTTGATGAAGGAGCTGCCTGGCTGAACTGGAACGGAAGCTGTAGTCATGGAATGCACCAGAATGTGGGCAGGTGGCTCCCTGGCATCAGCAGTGGTGACAACAAGCTTAGAGGAACAGTATTCAAAAAGACTTAAAGGATACAGTCATTCAAAGAAAAGAATGACATTGTCTAGAGTGAGGTGGGTTCCATGGCAAGAGGCCTTTGTTTTGGTTCTGACCCGTATGTTATCTGAACTTAACTGTATATTGGCTCTGGCTTGCAGTTACTTCAGTGTTTTCTCTCAACTTATAGAAAAGGGACAAGAATTGTGGATCTTTCGGAAAAGAAAGACCTCTCATCATTTTCCACTGTCATGCGTAGTGATGGGACATCTCTTTATATAACAAGGCAAGTAAGCCCATCTGTGTTTATTGCCATTTATTTTGCCAGTAAACTTTTGTACACAAGTACGTTTGTAACCAATAGTACAGATTTTGAAGCTTTTTATTTCTGGGATGGAATACCTTCACTAATGAGTAATCATAACTGGAACTAGCAATGTAACTATGATGGGATGAAAATGGCTCAAGAAAAACAACTGCTTTTAAATAGTTTTCTTCCCCTTAAGCAGTCTGTCAGTAAATCTCTTCTTTCCATAAATCATAATACTTTCTCCAGCTACTGACTTTGACAACAAAGCTGGGATCTCTTCATCTAATAAACACTTGCCAAATAACAAAGGTTTGATAAAGACATTTGCTTAAGATGTTGTTTGACAGTGTGATGCATAAAAAAATTACTTGTTCAGCCATGTCTTCATTGACTCAGTGGACCACCAGCACTGTAACATCAATTTTATCTTTTCCTGCCTTCTCATCAGTATCCTAAAATTCTTCTTAGGGATTTTAGTATGGAAGCCTTAACAGTTTCTTTGTGCCAGTAATGTAAATAAATCAGATGTCTAGCCGTCAGGGTAAACTACGTACAGCTTTTCAGGACAAGGGTACTAAAGAGATGCTGCAGTCAATCCTGCACATTAGGGAGCTGCTGAATCCTGTAGCCAGATAGAGGCAAGCTGCCACAGCTCCATGCCCACAGGTCCAAACAGTAGTAAGGCGTGCGCACACACACACACACACACACGCATCCCCCCAGTGTAGGATGAAGATCTATTAGTGTGAAGAAATACACATGTATGTATGCGTGTATATATGTATATACACATGAATGTATGTGATATATATTGTCTACGTAAGTAATATACAGATGTATTGTATGTACAGAGTATGTATGTGCAATGTGTATCCCTCCAGTAGCTGAGCTTCAACACTCAGTCTGCCCATTAGCTGGCTCCTGGATCCCCTGGTCTCCCCAGTTGCTGGCACCTGGGCATGTGAGCCCTCACAGCCCATAGCTCCACTCCAGTTGCTGGTACACAGTGGATCCCTCCAGTAACTGAGCTTAGACATGTGGTCCATCCAGCAGCTGGCCCTGGATCCTCACTCTCCCCTGTTGCCTCCTGCACAGAGACACACGTATACACAGGCAGGTCTCTCAGTCAACCCACAGGCCCCATGGTCTCTCTGGCAGTTGGCCTGGACCCCCTGATGCCAACAGTACAGACTTCTCTGGGTGCCTCATCTTTGAAGGCACACTCCTGGCTTCCAGGGCATTTATCCTACTTGCTGGCTAGTTCAGCTTGATATTTGCTGTCAGTGACATGTTGATGTGCGTGCCATCACTCCAGTTGTTGGCAGCAGAGACACCTTGGCCCTGGTGACCCATGGTCAGACTCCAGTTGCTATCACTTAATTTCACTTAACTCCAGTCCCTTCAGTTGCGGGCACCACAGGTGCATGGCCTATATGAGCTGTAGTCCCCAACTCCAGTTACGGATACTTAGACCTCCAAACACATGTGCACACAGAAGAGAGACCCCCTCACCCAGGAAAAGTTTGAAATGGAGTTTAACGAGAAGACAGGACAGACTGTGCTGATCAGGTGCAGGGCACAATCAGGCAAACATACTAACCAGCAATCAGTTTACAAGCCACCTGTCCCTTTTATCATCTTCTCCCTCTCTTCCCATCTTTGATTCCTCCCCTAAGCATCCCATAATAAGTCTTGTGCGATTGCAAAATGCTTTTCCTTTGCATCCCATGTGTCCCATATCCCGTAGGCAATACCTCCCTCAGTCAGAAGGTGGTCTGCAGAGCTGCTCCTGGTGACCCCTGAGGTGGGTTTCACACTGGGACATGGGGCTGATGGCTCTCCTGTGGCAGCCCTGGGAGGGGCTTGAGCAAGTTGTTTGTCTGTACTACTTTGTGTGTGTGGAGATGAGCTTTTTATCATATAACCTAACGCTGAGAGCACTGGGTTAGTTTTCCAGGAGAGGGGTGTTTCTCTCAAGTCCCAGTTGATTGGTTGCTCCAGTAGGCAGAGACCAGACTTACTCTGTGGATAAGACTGGTTTCCTCAGTAATTTTCATAGCTAGTGGTTTAAAAAAACATTTCAAACACATAAACAAAGTATACATGTCCTCTTTTTTGTGTAAGGCATACATGGATCCCTCTAATCAGGCAGACCTCTCCTCTCCATAAGAATAGATTATTTTCCTAAGAGGCAAATAATGAGGTATGTTTGAATGAAAGTCCAAATAGTTTCTCATTGTCTCTTTCAGAGATCTTGCTGCTGCTATAGACCGAATGCATAAGCATAGCTGTGATGCTATGATTTATGTGGTAAGTAATTCTAGATTCACCAAACACTTTTGAGCCTGACTCTCCCCAATAATCCAGGGGGCCTCTTGCTTGCAATATGACTTTGGTACATGGTATTTTTGTCAGTAAAATAGATGCCCTTACTGCCCAGCAGCTGTGCCTTAGTGTGGCAGTGTTTCTTGGTTCTGTTTCAGTTCATGACGCACAAAATGGTTGAAAAATCAGCTCTGGAGTTATTCTCTGTTATAAAAATCCATTACAATTCGTTTTAAAGGAACTTTTACTCAATTGACATTGTATTTTCTATATAAATGTTGTAATTAATATTTAAACAAGTCAGAAAAAGCTGTTAGTCTTATAAATGGTTGTAAAATGTTAATTTAGAAATTAATGGCCTAAAATGAATCTAAATCTACTCTAAAGTCCAGATATCTTATCTGAAATGTAAATTTTTATGGCTTTGAACAGTGTCTTGGTTTCATTATGTAGAAATTGCACATAAAGTACTGCTTAATCAATCTGAACAAAGCAGTTGTAGACAGGGAATCTTTTTATATTTCTTGGTTTGATTATTCGGCTTTTTAACGATTCTAAAACTATCAGTAATGAATAGCAGGATTATCTCCTCACTTGTGTGAAACACTTTTTTGCTCTAATATTACCAATGACATATCAAATGATGCTTTTAGATCTTCTTTTTCCCAGATTTAGAAAAAAATAATTTTGAAAACCATGTTCTTTTACGTGAAGTCAATTAATAGCATGTGGAAAAAATCTGCATGTCGTTTGTGATGCGTTTGGTAATGCCCATATATCTTCTCTGGTACAGCTTTTTCAAAAGTCAATATAATATTACAAATACCATGAGTCAGGGGAGGGGGAGAGATCAGTAAGCATAAAACTAAATACACAGATAGTTTGAAGTACGACTTTTAGTTCAGTCACATTCCTCCTTTTATTTTCAGTCTTCAGGAAATTTGCAGTAGCTTGCCATTCCCACATGTGGTCATAGAACAGGGATTTTTTTGTTGTGTTTTTGGGGGGGGGAACTGCTTGGTTTTGGTGGGAGTTTTTTTGCCTCTACTGACTGGTCTAGTTTGCGTGGATAGGTAATTACTTGTATTTGTTACACCATGAGGTAGTAGGGACCAAGGGAGAAGGAACAGTTAGAAAGAAAGAAAATAGTTGGGTGGGTATTTTGCACAGATTAGGATATGGGCTGAATGTTAACCTCATGGAGCGAGCAAGCATGGAAGCAATAGTTTTGAGTTGACTGGCTGCTCATAGATGAACTCTAGTAACTACTTCCTTGCCTGGGCCTCTTTGATGTACTCCTCGTCCAAACAGATATACAGCAAAACCGGACTGTGATGTGATCAGTGTGTCCGTTATAATCAATGTCTCATTCAAGTTGGAAATGACAGATTAGCCTGTCTAGTCTGGTTGTCTCAACCTTACTAAGGTTGCATAGTTTCTGGATGACATGGTTAGTATTTTTATCACTTCTGACTTTGAGGGCTGAGAAAGTGGGTCATTAAATGAGAGGACAATAACATAAACTATTGGGAGAGTTTGTGGGACAGACAGCCTGATGAGGGAACTGCCAGCCTTGCTGAGCTTTGGTGCTGTTTTGTGGCAGTACTTTGTAGTGGGTTAGGACTTTACTCAGTGTTACCAGAGGCAGGAGGACTTCATGGGTTTAAGTGAGAACACCGATGATTTTAGTCTTTAATTATTAAATAGAAATGTATTTCAGAATCCTGGTCTTGTTACACGAAAATTATATAGAGGCTCTTGATTCTTATTTCATCTGATCATCTTATTTTTGTCAGATCAACTTGTTTTTTTAAAACATTAAATTGGTTTATTAGTTGTAATGCTGTAAATCACTGCATTCACCAATTTATACTTTTTTAAAAATCCTAATTATTTCACAAAAATGCAGTGATATGAGCAAAATATTAAAAACATTTTAAAATGTGTGACATGTATTATTAAAGAGGTATTAAGATTCCGTTGAATGTTGTACTCAAAACAGGAGATGAAAACACCTTTGTATATGAAGAATTAAATGTAATCCACACTGTCAGGCTGCAGACTTCGCCCTTAAAGCTAACGACTTAGACTACATTTGGACATGTATAATTTTGGGGCCTGTAAGGAAAAAATTGCCGTTCTTCATAATACGAATCTTTTTTTGGGGCATTTGTGTTATTTTTGCCATGCTGTGAAGCTATGAAAAAAAAGTAGCTTTATGAAATGGTAGTGTCTGCAGGTTCATCTTTTTTAGCCTACTTACATATCCATGTTTTGAATATTACTTTTAGGCAGAGATTAAGTTCTGTGGTATTCCTAGTATTTATTTCCATCCTTCTTAACAAATGTGGTTTTCATGCAATTTTAATTATGTGGATTGTTCAAGCATAATAAACACTCATTGTTATGCTTCTTGCAGTATCACACAGCATCCCAAAAACACAGGAGTTGGTGCTTAGTTTTCAGGTGGCCAGCTGAAACCTGAAATTCAGCTTGTACTGCCGGATAGGTATTCTTATCTTGGCCTCACTTTTCATGTTCTTATTTCCATGGAAGTTTAAAGGATTATAAAAAAAAAAGCTATTAGATTATTATTAGATTATTTCCTATTAATGATTTTAAATATTCTTCTGTACGTTATTTCTATATACATTGGTCAAGACAAGTAATTGGAAACTTAAGTTGGCTTTTAGTTTAGTTTTAGCTGAAAATTCTGCTCTGTGAACAGTCACGAAGAAGCAATTAAGTTAGAAGGATTGGAGTCTTTTGTCAGTGAGTATTGACATGATTTGTCACAATATCTACTCACAAAAGACTGCAGTCCTTCAAAGAGGTGATTGTAGTCCAGGTGGTGAGGGATATGCTGCTGTGCATACAAAACCAAATCAGTTTCTGTCATGGAATGTATAATCTCTTGTAAAACAGGAGAATGGAGATAAATTTAGACTTGGAGAGAAGCAGAGGAAACAGCGAGGCAGCACTGGCCAGTACAGTGAGCTGGCCTTTATCTAAACTTCGTAAAGTTTATTGTGAGGTCTTTAAGCGAGAGATCTGGCTTTGTTACAGGTACAGAGAGCTTCTCCCATATGCAAGGTGCATGGAAAAGAGCTTGGAAGGCCTTGTTTGAAATGCTGACCACCGCTATCCATTTATCAGCCTTGGTTGTGAATCAGCACAGAGAGAGGTGGCACATAGGAGTGGAGCAGGTTACGAGGAATTGTGAAGGAGGAGGCAGGTGCTGGAGGCTTGATACAATGGTAGAGTTGAGAAAAAATGGAATAAGCACTTCACTCACTGCTCACTCCCTGTCTTGGAATACCAAACAAATAAGGAAACAGTGGTTATTTGGTTATCACTGCAGTGTTTTTTAAGGAGGGATAAAGGAGTCTTTAAGCAGTGTAGTCAAAGCAACTAGGTAGGAAAGTGAACTTCGTAGCAACAGCTGTAGCTAGAAACACAAAGATCGTTGTTAGACGTAAACTGCCACTGGAAACTGCTTTAAGTCATAGGAGAGAGTAATTGGAAGAAAGCACAAGGTGCATCATTAATATGAAAATGTGAAAATTTATACTTTTTTTTTTAATTATGCCTCTGACTTGTGATGTAAAACTCCACAAATCATGCTGGAGACAATATAAACTAGTGAGTTCTGGAGAGAGACAGCTTAAAGAGGTGTTCTGTTTCTAAGCCAAAGGAACCTTAAAGTTTGGTGATGTAAAACATGGGAATATAACAAGAGCAGCAAGGTTCTGAAGTGAAAATGGAGGCATTCTGTTTGATGGGCACCTCACAGATTATGTGAAACTAAAGAACATCAAGGTTTCATTTCACTTCATGGCTTTGCCTTCAAGACCTAGGAATAATCATTTTTGAAAAGGTAGATTACTTTTTCTAACAAGATGCAAAGTCCCATTGCCATACATTCCAGCTGTTACATTTTTCAATGCCTGTCTTCATAGGTCTTAATTCTGCTTGCAGTGGCTTACTGGCACAGTACTGTGGTGTGTTGTGTTTGTGTGTTAAAAGCTAATCCTTATCAAACTTGGAGTGTTTTCTGATATGCACCAATTCTATTCCTTAGACAGATAAAAGTCAAAGTAATCACTTTCAACATTTGTTCCAAATACTGAAGCTCATGGGTTATGACTGGGCAGAAAGGTATGTATTTATGAATCTTAATTATATACCTTTTTTTTTTTTTTTTTTAAGAATATGTACATTAGAATTTCAGCGGAGTGCTCTTTTGAAGAAAGTCTCCTGATTGTGTCCACTTACCACCATGCTGTAGCATACCTCATGTAGGCATTTTGGATCAAACTGAGCTACAAGATGAGCTGCTGGCATGCAACTAATGAACTCCAGAGTGCAAGCAGACATTTGGCCTGTAGGACCCAACTAATGCTAGTCCAATAAGGAGGGAAAAATAAGAAAACAAACCCTCAGAATTGTGTGCAATGTGGGCCTCAGGGCCTTGGCACCAACCTTTTCATTCTATATGTCTGCTCCTACTGGTCCGCTTTATTTGCGAAGGGAGACATCGCCATGTGTTCAGGATGTGAAAAACAGTCCTGTCTTTCATTTAACAGTCTTTTGTAACTGCTTGATGTGAAAAAGGGAAACAATCTTTCAGAGACTTTATGGCATAGCTTCTGGGCTATTGTGTGATCACATGTTAAACGATTACTTGTTGAAGTATGATGTTTTAACAGAGATCTGCATCTGAGTTTGAATCATGCTTCAGGCTTGAAGTATCTATTGTAGGGAAAAGTATCCCCACTGTTATTCATTGTAATTACCAATCTTGTTAGCAATCTGAGCAAAGGTCAATAAGGGATCTGCAGACTAAATCATATTCCTCTCTGACAGACTGCATGTTTTTTGTGGTTAAATATAGGATTTTAGCCTTCAGGAATGTTAGTCTGCCTCCTTTCACAGTGCTTAAAGTTGCACTAAAATTACCTTAGGTTATGGATCCAGAATAATGCTTGGGATTATTGTGAGCAGAAGCAATGAATGTTTTATTATTAGCAATGATTAATTACACTTTTAGTTTAATGTGGCCACAATAGAATTATTATGACTCCCTTTCTAATCTTATTAACAGATCTGTGTTGCCACAGTAATTTGATCTGTCTACATCCTGCCTCTCCTCAATTTATTGCAATTTATTGCATTGAGTCCCCTGTACCAAAGCTAGTAGCAAGAGAGGTTCCCACGAGCACGCAAATGACCAGGTTATCATAATTCTGATCATAATTTTCCCATTATATAATAAGTATGGAGCTTTGGTTGCTGAAATGAGAGTTACTGATTATATCACCAAGCTTCCCACGTTGGAGCACTATTTATTCAGCTGTTACTGCTGTTTCCTGGTAAGAATCCAGCTCTGAACAAACACTGCAAACATTTCTCTTGATTAAAATGTAATTTTAGGTCCTGCTGCTTTTCAACACAGGTGCCAGCATGTGTCTTTTGGTCTAGTTCAAGGGATGAAGACTCGGAGAGGAGAAGTAATTTTCCTGGAAGATGTTTTAAATGAAGTTCGCTCAAGGATGTTGCAAAACATGGCTTCTGCAAAAAGTTAGCTATTTCAGGTCTTATTCATTTCTTTTGATACTCTGTGTGGATCAAAAACATGTTGTCTTTTGTACTTTTCACTTTTCCCTGCATCAGACTTATCACAGTGATATGCCCTGATCTCTGCAGTTTTTATATCTCCCGTAATATAAACAATGTTAAAATAATCCTTTGCAACTCTTTGAACTTCCCTAAATTACACATTTGCAAATTTTAACATTCAGTGAAATTATTTCATCATGCTTTTGCACTGGGAAGGAAGTACCTGCCTTTGGGGGACAACAGTGGCTTTTTTCTGGAGGGACAAACTAGTCAATAGTGAGGTTGGGGCTGGAGTTCAAGGAACATTCAGATTTCATCCAAAGGATTTGTAGCTCTGACAGTTTTCTCTGGCAAGATTGACCGTAGCGTTTCTGCAACTACTGCCTTGTCATCCTCCTAGCCTCATGACTGTTTCCGGAGTCCCCGGGAGGTCGCTGCTCTGCAGCAGAATCTGCTGAAGGGGATGTTTGCCTGCACCTCGGACTGTGGCTCTAGAGCCTTTTCCTCTTGACACAGAAAAGATTCGAGTAGTTCCCAGTGAAATGCTGCCCCCTCTTGTGCTTTCTGGCGTCAGCTGCTGAATTGAATCAATGAACTGATGAGGTTAGGTAGTGTGCATCTTCCTTGCTCTGCCTCCTCAGCTTTTTTAATCCAGATAATTTTGCTTGTAGAGTGGACAAGGAGAAGGGGGGGCAGGCAGAATGATAGAAGGGTGACCCTGGATTCAAACCAGTTTTACTGCAGAGAGGAACGGAGCTTAGAGCTTCAGTTTAAAGGTTAGTATCATAGCTGAGTGCAAAGCAAACTTATTTTTATGCTGGACTGAACTGACACGGCAGAAGTACAGACCCCATGTTCCACTGCACAAGCAGCAAGCCGAAGAACAGCTAAAAAAATAATATCTTCAGAAGGCACTGCAGCATTACCCAGAGCTTATCCGTTAGATCCTAAATCCTGCTTGTGCTTGTAGAAATTTTCCTCCTTATGTTTGAATTTCTGCCTAACTTCCCCTTTCCTAAATAAGAAATTGTAAATCCCTGACTCATAGCAATGTCTTCAATGTTTGAAAAGTGTTTGGATACACAATGAAAGATACTACAAACTCGTGTGTGGCATCAAAATGCCTCACTGTCATGGAAAAGATTTTGAGAGCTGGGCATCTAACAGCCAATGCTAGCTTTAAAAATCATACTTGTGTGGAGTTGGTTAGTTAAATACCTTTGTATAAACTCTTTGCTATTAGCTGTACACAGTTCTGTTCTTTAAGTTTCCATTATTGGCATCCTTTTTCTTTCTACTAATCTCAATGAATCCCCTGTCCATGTAAATCCTCTCTACAATGCCAATTTCCTTTGCTGCTTTACTTTCTCTTAGATAGCTTTGTCTGTGTCTTGTCAAGCACCTAAACAAAAGCCTGAATTCTGAGACAGTTTTTCTGTTTTGAAACAAATCTCGGTTATGAAATATAATAACGTAATCTAAATATATTTGTCTTTGTGAATGAATAGCCAGTCTGAGACTTCTCAGGGCTATGAACTATCCCCATATTCTTCAAGCTTAGTCCTTCCTGAATTTTGTAAATAGCAAAGGTATGAGTAGTACGAACTACTCAAAGTTGTCTCAGTTGGCTTTACTGACCTGGCACAAAGAAATAGCAAAGCAAAAGACAGAAATCTAAGTATACTAAAACTGTACTGCAAAACTGTTTCAGCTTAAGTAGTGCCGTAAGAGAACAGCACAATTCTCCATATTCTGCTGTTAGTGGGAAATCAGCTAGGACAGCAAATCGTAAGCTGAACTCTGCAAATTTAATAGGTTACATATACCACAATAAAAAAAAAGCACTTGGCCTTTGCCAAAGTGGAACAGATTTGCCTTGTAAAAGACTATGATTAGAATCTTCCTTTCTCTCCAGTAGAGACAAAACAGGAAGAGTACACCCTGGTAGAGCACACTGTGATCTGAGTTTAAAAATAGAAAGCATTATATATGTCAAAAGCATCACCTTTTCACTAGGCAAGGTTGTGGGTCCAAACAGAAGCAACTGATTTCCCAGAAGATCCAGCTTCTAAAGCGCTGTTATCTAGGCAATGTTACTGTACTTCTGATGAACTGGAGCACCAGCTTGGCCCTGTGAACTTCCCTGTGAGACAGGGAATGAGACAGGCCCTTCGGTGAATTTCTGTACGCAACAGCATGCTGCTTATCTGCTAAAGAATATCACTCGAGTTGTGAAAAAGCTGGAAATAGCTTTGCAGACATGTCTCTGCAGCTGCTGTGAGGACATTCTCTCTTAGACTCTCCTAGATTAGTTAGGTTTTGTAATGATAGACTTAAGTTCTTTTGTAATGACTTAAGACTTTTGTAATGATAAGAGTTAAGTTAGTCAGAAGTGCTTTGGAGAGGCTCTTGTCATGTCTACCCAGGAAGAAGGGCAAATCATGCCTAACTTATCTAGTGGCCTTCTATGATGGAGTGACTGCATTAGTGGACAAGGGAAGAGCTATGGATGTCATCTACCTGGACTTCTGTAAGGTTTTTGATACAGTCCCCCACAACATTCTTATCTCTAGATTGGAGAGATACGGGTTTGGTGGATGGACTGTTAGATGGATAAGGAATTGGCTGAATGATCGTGTCCAGAGAGTTATGTGAGTCAGTGGCTCAATGTCCAAGTGGAAATCAGTAACAAGTAGTGTCCCTCAAGGGTCTGTACTGGGACCAATACTGCTTAATATCTTCATCAATGACATGGACAGTGGGATTGAATCCACCCTCAGTAAGTTTGCAGGTGACATCACGCTGAGTGGTGCAGCTGATTCGCTTGAGGGAAGGGATGCCATCCAAACGGGTGCTTGAGGAGTGGGCCCATGCAAACCTTATGAGGTTCAACAAGGCCAAATGCAAGGTCCTGCACCTGGGTCGAGGCAATCACCAGTATCAGTGCAGACTGGGGGATGAATGGATTGAGAGCAGACCTGCCGAGAAGGACTTGGGGGTACTGGTGGATGAAAAATTGGACGTGAGTTGGCAATGTGTGCTTGCAGCCCTGAAAGCCCATCGTATCCTGGGCTGCATAAAAAGAAGCGTAGCCAGCAGGTCAAGGGAGGTGATTCTCCCCCTCTACTCTGCTCTCTTGAGACCCCACGTGGAGTACTGTGTCCAGCTCTGGGGTCCCTGGTACAAGAAAGACTTAGACCTGTTCAAGTGGGTCCAGAGGAGTGTAATGAAAATGGTCAGGGCTGGAACACCTCTCCTATGAAGAAAGGCTGAGAGAGTTGGGGTTGTTCAGCCTGGAGAAGAGAAGGCTCTGGGGAGATGTTATTGTGGCCTTTCATTATATAAAGGGAGCTTATAAGAAAGATGGAGAAAGACTTTTTTTACCAGGGCCTGTAGTGACAGGACAAGGGACAACAGTTTTAAACTGAAAGAGAGTAGGTTTAGATTGGAAGGAAGAAATTTTTTACAATGAGAGTGGTGAGACACTGGAACAGGTTGTCCAGAGAAGTTGTGGATGCCCCATCCCTGGAAATGTTGAAGGTCAGGTTGCATGAGTATAGTAACCTGATCTAGTGAAAGATGTCCCTGCCCATGGCCAGGGGGGTTGGACTAGTTGATCTTTAAAGGTCTGTGCCAACCCAAACCATTCTATGATTCTCACAGCTCGGGTTCTCTGAATACAGTCAGTTTAGATATCTACAGTGGATGGTGTGAATGCTCCCTAAATGTACATCCAAGTGCTCCATTAGTTATTGGAACAATTTTTCTTTGGCTATTTATGCCTCCCTATCACTTGGAGTTTTTAAACAAAATCTGAATTGCCCTGTCACTCTCTTCCTGATCTTAGAGATTGGCTGTCTGAATTGTGAAGAGTGTAGTCTATCCAGTCTGTTGTAATGAATGCTTTTGACCTTAAAATCTGCATTACACATACTAGGGGAAGTGGGGGAAAAGCACATCTGAAACAGCTGTATCTCAACTTTTAAGGAAGATTTTTATCCTGGAATTGCATCCTGACAATTTCCATATTGCTTGTTCACAGTTACGGAAGATCTGCTGTTTTATTGGCATCTCCAAGTCTGACCAAGGGTGTCGTTATGCTACTACAGAGTTACAATTTCTTTTTCTCTGTTTCTTGTCAGCAACCAAAGAGGTAGAAGACCCTATGGAGACAGCAGAGAAAGTTGGTCTTGCAGCACTAATAATTCAGGTGAGTCTGAGCTGCCTCCAGATGTGTTTGCAGCTTCTGTGAAAAGTTAAAAATTGAGATGGAGAGCTGTATCTAGGTGACATTAATTTATTGTTCCAGGACTTCCGGGGCCTTCTGTCATCTGATTATCAGTTTAGCTGGGATCGAGCTCTTCAAAGTCGTGGAGATACAGGCGTGTTCTTGCAGTACACCCATGCCAGACTCTATAGGTAAGAGGACCCGTTTGTATGCAGAAGTACAGTTTGACATGTATTTTAACATTATTAACTTACTGCTTTGTTAAGTAGTAGTGTTAACTCCTTCCCTAAATATGACACACGTTCACTTTTTCAGCAGAGGTGTGAGTTTATGATAGGAATCACTGAGACTTCTTGGAAGAGCAAGCCAATTAAAATGAAATTTCCACCTCATTTCCACAGGTCTGAGCTAACTGTCCATGTACTTTCCCAGTTGTAGGAACAGCCTCTCTGTGTGCTTGGTGTCAGTGAAGAAGAATGGTGGCCCTAGGATTAAAGAAACTGATGTCAAAACCAAAATGCCAGTACTTGTAACATATACCAAATCACAGAACTTAGATGTTTTTAGCTACCACTGTAGCTAGTGGGGTTTTTTAAACATTCTATTATTTCCCATTGTTGGTAACCAAGCTTAAAAGCAGACCCCTTCCTGTTGACTCAGGTCAAAGACCTGACATGTTTGGTTATTTTCTAAAAAGAATTTTAAAAGAGTCCAGTTTGAACAGTTTTAGCAATTCTAGTGATATTTCAGATCATTTTTAATGCAGACATGGATATGTATTTTCATAAAAGCAAGTAAGAGACCTTCCTGCATCAGGCCAAAAGCCCATACAACCTGGTATTCTGTCTAAGGCAATGGTAATAGGAGATGGTATTCAGGGAGAGCATGCAAGCCTGATCCCTTTCTGTAGTCTATTCTTCGTGTACTCCCTTATCATCTAGGTATTGATGGTATTATGGTACCATTACTAGGGTATTGTCTACCTCCCTAGTCCTTTTAGCATCATCTTCTGGGCCTGTTTTCCATGCATATCTCTGATCCTGTTCATATTGAATAGCTATCACAAATTTTAATTCTTTTATCTTGGGTTGAAGTCAGCTAGTCTGTCTCAATGTTCCATTCAGCTTGAGCAGAAGATGCCTACCCTTTTTTTCTTAAAAACACAAATTACTCTTTTTCTTGTTCAGCTTTGCAAGTAAGAGTTTTTCATCCAACATTTGTTTGTTTTTCATTCTTACATTTTAGTTTAGAACAGATGCATGGGAATGAGCAGCTAACGGACGTTAATGTGGCATGCTTGCAAGAGCCAGATGCCATCTCTGTTCTTCAGCATCTTCTCAGGTTTGTCTAGTTTTCTTTCAAAATACCAGTTCCCTTAAAATAAACTTCTGAATTTGTTGCCAGCCTGTTGAGCAGGCACAGACTGCACCATCATAAGAGAAAAATGGCTGTTTCAGGCAATGGCTTGTCTGTTGGGTCATACTGATTGCCAACAGTAGCCCTCACTTGAAATCTTTGTGGACTTTAGAAACCACACGAGGGAAAAAGCAGTATTTGGAACATACTCTGTGTACATGAGCCTCTTAATTACTTCTTGTCTTCAGAAAAATATGCTAAGCTCTATATAAATACTAGCTGCAGATTTGCTTGGTTCCTCTTGTTCTGTTTTTGCCATGTGGGAAAGGGGAGAGGAAGTGCTCCTGGGTGACGTGAAATGGGGTATGTGCATGCACATTCAGTAGCTCAACATCCTTCAGAGCTACTGAACATGCACAACTAATACCTTTTAGTAGAAGTAATGTTCTTCATTAATCAGTCTTAAAGTTGAACAGTTTCTGTTTTCATTATTTCACAGGTGTGTAATTAAAATACGGAGACAAGGGAGTTGTCCATGTTGCACAGCCCGTGATGGAGTTGGAAGTAATTGAGGCTTTCAGAATTCCTAGTGAGAGGTCCTGTATACTGCATTGTGCACTGCACAGTGCCAGAGAGTTAACTTCTTTGGCCACACTAAGGCCTTCTTGAGGGCATCTGTTTAAAATTCAGACTTCCAAAAGCCATGCCAGAGTCCCAGGTGGCGCCTTTCAGCCTGCAAGCGTAGGTTGCAGAGTCCTACCGTTAACTGTAATTGCCTCAAGAGGTCTGCCTGCAGTTTATTGTATGCTGCATGTTCTCTTGAGCAACAGCAAGACCAGCCAGCACTCTAAGTAAGACCAGTAGTGTCTTATTTATCTAATGCAATTGTATTTCACAGAAAATTCGTTAAATTCTTGGTTTTATTAATTAGTGTATAGCTGCCTGTCTTATGTGTGAAAACTGACAGGGTTAATGTATTTCAGTTTGATTTGCAGGGATCACTGCATCCCAGACGTGTCCATTTCCAAACAGAGGTTGTTGCTCCACTGCAGGGCTCTTGTTTTTATAGAGCTTCAGGTCTCCTTATTGCAAAGGCTTTTGAGTCTGGCCAGGCACCATATGGAATCTGTATGAAACATCTCCTGGGGCCTTTACTTTCAGCAGAAAGCAGTATTTAGGTTATCCACTAGACCAGGCACTCAGTGGCTAACAAACTCACGTTTAGATATCCCATGATTTCAGGAGTAACAATTACTGTTCAGTCCTTCTTGTGAGTCACCATGAGTAGATTCTTCTTGAAAAGTTTCTATGGTAAACAATCCTGACTTGTCAGAAGCCCACTTCCCATGGCTCTGCTCTGCTGTTTGAAAAGCTACCAAACATTTGCCCTTAAAATTAGCTGACTAGTTCTGAATGCCATTAACTTTGCAGACTAATGAGTAGTAGATTGAAGGTAGTGTGTATATCCCTGCAAAAGTGGACTTATTTAACTGATAAAATAATCTAACAAGTTGTTGTAGGCCAACACTGAAGCAGCAGCTTCATGAAGCAGCAAAATTGGTATCAAAAGAGGGCCCTTTCATTTGATACCAACTTTGTTGCTTCATAAAGCTTTATTAATGGCTGTTTGATGGTGCTTGTTAAGTTAACAGTAATTTTTCTATACCTACATTGCTGTCTCTGAGGAGCCAACAGCTGCAGGTGTCTATGTGGTCCCTGAGACAATGCAGAGCTTCCCCTAATTTTGTCTCTTTCACACCTGTTGCACAGTGGTATAAAGGCAGTGACCCTCCCTGTTTGAACAGTGGCCACCTGCGGCATGCTGGCTGAGATGAGCTGCTGAATGCATGTGTAAGAGATGTTTTTGTAGCTTACCCGCCAAGGGAATGGGGAACACTGCCTCCCTGGTGCTATAGCTCTTACGTGACCACGGAGCCCCCATTATCAGACATCACTCCCCAGTTCTCCCGCAGCTTGCCTTTGAAGGAGGAAGATCCCAGGGAAGTTTGGCTCGGGCATGCTGGAGGGGATGGGCCTGGGAGCTGAGCAAAGACCCGGAGTAGTCCATTCCCCACTTTGAATTTGAAATCTATTCGGCCCCAGAGGTGCTGGTAACTTCTTGCAGGCTGTGAAAAAGAGGATGTGCACAAGTGGACAGCAGAACACATGAAGAAAAAACATGGATCTCCATGACTCTGCCTGTACTATCCAGTTTAATACTGTTTTACATAAGTCAATTTTATTCCAGGATTATGTAAACCCACTTTGTTTTTGTCTTTTCTAATGTTACAATATTTCCTTTAGCTACTTAAAATTCTAAGCTGCATTTACTAAAGGCAACATCTTCTAAGGGACTATTTTGACTGCCTTGGTTATTTAATACATTTTTTGCTCCTAGGAACTTACAATTAGTGTTGAAATGTAAATCCAGACATAATGTTCCAGGAGCAAATATAGCTCTTGTGTTCTATTTGCTATAGCCTGCCTCTCTGAGCTCTGCCATCTACAGTGTTTGCATGAAGAGGAACAGAAGCAATCATCTCCTTCAATAATAAGTGAATGAGAAAGAAACAATCAGTTGTGTGCTAATTACATGACTTAGGTCTGGTTCAGAAGATTATTTTGGTTAATTCTGCAGTTGTGGTTGTGTGTTTGTTCTGACTTAAGCAAGTCTGATCAGCCTTATATCTGAGTACACCTTCCTACCACTTCAACACCAAACAACCCTTTTCTTTCTTCACAGGTATGATGAGGTCCTATATAGATCTTCTCAGGATCTGCAACCCAAGCACATTGTCAGCTACCTCCTCACACTCAGGTAAGGTGATTGCCGATACTGGTGTCCGTCTCTGGTAAGGACAGGTCTTCCTGAGCTGGCTCTGCAGCCCTCACATCTGCACTGCTTTGAAGAGTAAAAACAGTGGGAAGATGTAAATTTGTGGGGCAGTTTCTCTAGAGCAGGAAAGGTATAAAGTAGGATAGCAAATAATATAGTAGAGATCAAGGTTGGAACCAGGAGACAAAGGAGCCAGGAGCCTCCTCAGAAACTAACTGCTTTCAAGAAAAAAGAATCACTTGGCTGTAACCCAGTGTCTGAACCCAGAATCATGCTGGACTAATCATATCTAAAAGAGCAGATCTGAGCTGATAATATGCTCTCAAATCTCAAAATTTCAGCTAGGAAATTTTGTCCAAACCCCTTTTATAACCACTGATCTCAGCCTATGTGTCGAGATGGGCAAAGCATATTATTACTGTAAGTCATACTGCATATGTGACCTCCATAGGGAGGGTCCCCATAGGGACCTGTCTGATTTGACAGCACAGTGGAATACGGGAGTAGACTTGCTGGAGAAAGCTGTAGAGCCTGTGTATGGGGAAGGCTTTAACAAGTTAAGGAAACTTGTCTAAGGAATCCTGCCCCTTGGGAATGACAGGGCAGGCTCTCAAGGATCTTTCCAGACCGGTTTTGGGGTTTGTTGATTGTGGGGGTGGAGAGAATGTTTTGGGTTTATTTTATGAGCCATATGTTGTTGATGGCATGCAGGCTACAGAAAACCATACCCTCCCTCAGCCAGGTGAAAGAGGCTGTTGGAAATAAATCTTTGGCGTGCTGCAGTTGCGGCTGTTCCAGTTCTGCTGCTTTCTGTAGCCCATAGCACTGTTCTTGTCAAGAGACTTGCTTGTTCTCACCGTTCTCACCATGCTTTCCATTTCAGCCATCTTGCAGCTGTGGCACATAAAACTCTTCCTGTGAAAGGCAGTGCCCCTGAATTAGCCCAGGTATGGCACCGGGTTGTTAGGCGGTGGCTGGAGCCTGTGTAGGGCGTCCCAAGGAATGATCCACTAAGGCTTTGCCAGCCCAGCTGTGTAACCACTGGGGTGAATATGCACCTGCAGGCCCATGAGCCAATAGTCAGGCTCTCCCGTGGGTGGCACTGCTTTGGGAAGGCAAGGGTTGCTGTTCATGGCTGTGCCTGCTGGAGAGGGCTGCTCTGCCTGACCTTCCCAAAAAAGAATGCTCCATAAGGACAACTGCTCCAAACCCAGTCAAACCCCTTTCCTTATTGCCTTTCCTTCTGAACTTTTAAAAAGTAAACATTTGAGTGTTTATCTTGCTGGTTAATTTCTGGTGGTTTCCTTTAGTGGTTATGTGGGAAGACAGAGAATTACAAGATAACTGAACCTGTCTCCTCCCTCTTGCCACCTACCTATCCCAAGTTGTCTGTATTGCCTTTCTAGCTAAAGCACGGAGGCTGACAACTGTTAACATGCAGTTCCACATAGATGCAAATTATTTTCTGCTGATCTCCCAGGCAATGTTTGACCCGTTAACTGCTCAGTGAATGATATACTAATTACACTGCCTTTCTTATTTTCTCTTTCATCTATTTCAAAAGCAATTACCTAGCTGATTTTGGTAGGAATTCACATCCAAGTGTTGAGCTGTGTTGTGGGGGAAAAAAATTCAGTGGAATTGATGGAGTTGCACTCTGTATTTGAGCTTAGATGCTGTAGGTACTCCTGCCTTTGAAGATGGACTAAGACAGTCCAAGCTACAAGGAAAATTTCAGTTCCTTATCCTGTAAAAAAAAAAACCCTTACAGTGTGACAGCTTTCAAGAACTTTTTTTGGAGCAAGGCTGATTGATAGAGCCCTTCCCAAACAGCCAGCTGTGTAACAGCTAAGACATTGACAAGGATGAGTGAAATTTTCAAAGCAGCCCATAGTTGCTTGACCACCTCTAACCCAGGCACAGTGAGAGGAGGGATTCCAGCAGTATCCTCAGGCTGTAACAGCTTGTGGCGCATGAAAGATTTTCACTTTTTAGTCATTGCTAGCTCTTTTGCAGGCATCGCCTCTGCTCGCTCTGCCCTGAGGGTATTAGACTGGGCTGGACACCCCTTTCCAGCTTCCCTTGGTTGACAAAAGTGTCCCTCTGTTGACACTGCAATGGGCTATCCACAGCTGGTGCGAATTCTGCCAGCACTGGTGTGTTAGTCAGTACTCCAATTACGCGTACATCCGAATCCCAGCGCCCTGCATGGGCACAGTGTTCTCACCTCTGACAGGCTGCTCCTAACTGCTGTCCTGAGAACCATGCCCTGTTCTGTAGCAATATCGTTAAGCTGACAGCTGTTCTTGTTTTGCAGGCAAGGCTCTGTCTCTTTCAAGCTGCACGCTTGGTTCTAGCCAGCGGAATGAAACTTCTTGGAATTACACCTGTAACTCAAATGTAATGAGGCTGTATGCAATGTGAAGTCACATCCTTTAGTAAAAGGATTTTTTTCAAGATAATACTCTCCTGCGTATCATTGCTAATGCAGTGTGGAAACTCTGTCTGCTCTTGGAGGTTTGTACAGTCCATCACACCGACTGCAGAAGGGTTGCGTGGCACAGCCATTTAAGGGAGGCCAGAGCTGTCACAGTCTCTTTCTCCCAGGCACTTGGTAGGAATAGTGTACTTAAGATACCAGTCTTCCTGGTATTTCCCATAAAGAGAACTGCTCTGCATTTACCTTCGTAAATATAACGTCCTTTTGGTAGAGGAACTGGTATTTAATTGTGCTGCCCTAATTAAGTGATCAACGTTCTCCCTGTCTGCAGTTGCCATTGTGTACTTAGGCCTAGTGGTACAACAGCTACAGCTGCCCTGTAACAAACCGGGTTAGTCAGACCCTGCCAGGGAATTTTTTTCCTGTGTGTTGTACTGCACTCACCCTTCAATAACATTAGCCAAGACCAACCGCCAACTCTGTCACATCCTGTTCCTCACCCATTCCTCTGTCACGCCGACGTGATGACCAGGGAGAAGAGGGTTTGCTGCCCAGTTGGTAGAAGAGGAACCGCAGTGCTCCCTCAGCACCATACACGCAGTCAGACACGGCAGCTGCTGCTTGGCATCCCTGAGCCACCACACCACTGAGGAGAGGTGCAGGTGGCTGCTCCAGCCTCTGAAATGCCTGACAATGCCCACTACCACCGAAGCCTTGACTCACCAGAGCAGCACTCTGGTGGCACACTGTTCTACATGCACAGAACAGCTGGTGAAAGGCAGAGAGGAGCATCCCCTCCCACTGGAACAGAATTTAAGTATGTTTGTGTTTAACGTGTCCCACTTTCAAGGAAAACACAGCTGGTTAACTCATGTCTGAAGGAATCTAACCAGGATATAAACTTAGTCACCTTTCTGACTCCACTTTGAATGTAAACGAGTTGCCCAAATGCACCAAAGTCAGTTTTCCCTCAATGCAGAGTTGCAGTTTCTGGAAGGCCTCAGAAAATGAGGGAGGAGGTTGAAATTATACAGTCGGCACTCATAAATTAAATCAAAGCTTAACATGCCTTACAGCAACTCTTTTCAAGCATCACTCTGTGTGCACAAAAAGTCTTAGAGATAAAACATACAGGTAAAAATCTTCTAGTCTGACACCGAGTTGACTCCTTCATACTTAAGCCAGAGACACAAGAACACATGTGAACCTTTCCCTGTACAGCTGGGGGTTGATAAAACGAGAAGGAGGAGAAGAGAGGAGATCTCTCTACCAGCTACAGCAGGTATAAAAAACATTTGAAAGGTGAAAGAAAATCTGCAACATAAGAGAAACACCGGTCTCATTCTGACTTTTTAAACCAAACAGCAAGTGCTACTTCTAAACACTTCTAGGTAAGTGATGCTTGAAGAATGGTTATTCTGGTGGGGTTGTGTCACCTCATCTGTATCACCTAGGAGATACTTTTCCTGTCATTAATCAAACTGCAATTGCCAACTAGTTTAAGAGAAAACGCTGGCAGTAGTTGCTCTTTTTAATAGATTTTTATGAAGCTTTTGGGAATTTCTGCCCTCAAAGGGCAAGACAGTTTATCAAATACACAAAGAACCAATTTCCCCCCGTTATATACATTATATACAATTGAGTGTTTGGTTCCTTTGTTCTGCTTTCCTTGTAAATGGGACTCTTCATTGTCCAATGTGAATGAAGAATACCTTCAATAAAACACCCATCCAGCTCCTCGGCTGTAATGTAGCCTCAGCATCAGCCACTGGAAACTTCACATGTAAAACAGAGCTAACTTCTGCTTTTAGTCTATCCCACTGAAACCGTTTCATGACTAGCTTAAGGCTCATTTTAAAAACATGTAGGTTTTTTTTTTTTTTTGAGTCCACTTTTTCTCTTGTCTATCTGTCCATAAAAATGGACAATGTCACACAGTAGCAAGTCTCTCTTTTGAGCTCTTAGTCTCTGATGGCTGGATTTTCGTGGTGTCTTGTCGAGGTAATCCATAGAGGTAAATAGAAACACACACCAGGAAAGCACCCACGGAGAAGGTAAGAGCTGGAAGGAGACAAAATAGTTTAAATAAACACCACTGTATAAGAAGAAATCTTCAGAAGAGTAAGCTATATAAATTCTGATGATATCTGAATGATAGTATTGAAGTTACTCAAAACTAAGCAGGACAACAAGCTGTTAATAATTCACAGAATCTAGACTTGTCCTCTGTCACCGAGAACTCTTGATTGTTTACAATCCCCACACCATTTCAGTTAGTCTCATATCAGCAAGAACATGGTGATGGTCAGAAAAGCAAGTGTGAAACATCTGCAGTTCCAGACGCCATCCAACAGGCGTATGTTACAATAAACTTAAAGACACACTGGATGTGACAAAGTAGCCTGTGATAACACATTTGGTTTGCCTTTCCACTTCTAAGCAGGGTTAAGAAACACTATTGATGAGGCTTTCACAGAAAGATCACTGTCCTGGTTTCAGCTGGGATAGAGTTAACTGTCTTCCTAGTAGCTGGTACAGTGCTATGTTTTGAGTTAGGTATGCGAAGAATGTTGATAGCAATAACTGAAAACATCAGTGTGTTAACTAGTGTTTAGTCTAAAGTCAAGGATTTTTTCAGCTTCTCATGCCCAGCCAGCAAGGAAGCTGGAGGGGCACAAGAAGTTGGCACAGGACACAGCCAGGGCAGCTGACCCAAACGGGGTATTCCATACCATGGGATGTCACATCTAGTATAGGAACCGGGGGGGAGTGGGGGCCAGGGATCGCTCCTCAGGGACTAGCTGGGTGTCGAGTGAGTGAGTGAGTGAGCAGCTGCATGGTGCTTAGTTGCTGGCTGGGGTTAAACCACAACAATCACCAGTCTAGGTTTGATTTGTGTCAGCCATGAAGAATATGTTCTGCGCAAGTGAATTTTTAAAACTACTTGTGTTTTTCACCACTTGCTTTAAGGTGCTCTTTTTCAGCCAGACACCAATGATTTTCTCCTTATGCAAGCTTTCCTTAAGTCTCATCTCCTTAATGCCACATCAGAAAGCTAGTTTTTCCACCATTACACCATACCATCTTTGGATTATGTTAGGAAAGTAAAAAATACCCAAAACTGAACAGTGAATGACTGCGCAGGAGCTACTGGGTACAGCATCAGACACAGACTTGATCAGGGAGAAAATCCATTGTAGTTGCAGGACAGCCCAAATCTGCCGTTTCCTCTCAGAAACATTCACCACGTCAGTCATGACCCCAGCTGCTGTTTGACTCGCTCTCACGTGGTAATGTCCACAGCGCACAGGGAAGGTAAAAGTTCATGCAGTAGCAGGTATAACTTAACCAGGATGTGTAAAACCCTTGCAGAAATAGTTGAGGAATTAACTTGGCACTGGCTCTACTAAAACCAACAAGAAATGATAACTTATCAACAGCAGTCTCAGGTAAACGGCTGTATCACAAACTAAACTGCATCAGAAAGTGATTCATGAATAAAGCTGTATAAACTTGTAAGCTCTTTAAAATCGGAAAGAACCTTTCCACCTGAGGCTGTAGGATGCCTCTGAAAGAGCAAACCGTGAATGCCTTTGAAAGGACAGGACCACCAGGCACCTTACGTAACACAACAGGGATGATACGTTAGTGCATAGGAGTCCTGGAGAAGACTTGAAGTTAAAACCAGAAATAATTCAAAGGAGGCACAGGTGATCGCTTTGGTATGAACTGTGTGCGGCCTGCTGGCCAGGAAGGAAACACACACATACCATCAAATCAAAGGCAAAAAGGCACTTACTTATCTGGAGGCCAAAGAGGATGTAGGATGCCACAGTAGAAAGAACAATGGCTGCCGCTGCAGAAAAGCCTTTCATAATATTATCTGTGTACTTAACAACGACCGAAGTGTAGAGGCCACCGACGCTGGCAAGAACTGGAAAGCAGATGACATATTTCTCTTAGAAAAGGTACAGTAGGTTACTCTTGAAATGATGCATTTTACTCCACCGGTGTACTCGTTGTTTGGGCTACGTCGTCCTAATTGGTGAGGTAATTTAACGCAACATTCAGCAAAATGGGATGTCTACGTGGCATCTAGTAGATCAGTTATGACTCACTTAAAGTGGGTCTGCTCACTACTCAGTTATTTAGACTGCTGTTTCAGCACAATTTTAAATTGAACAAGTGAATAATTTCCAAGAAAATGATACTTTTAAATAAAATCCCTCAAAACACAGTAAAAAAACCAGTGTGTCAGACTGAATTTGTAGCTTCTGCCATCAGTTCTATCATAGTTAAAAAAGCAAAACAATGTAACAAGACCCTAAAACCACAAGATACTTACAGATGACAAACCAGACGTAGTATGTATAGCCATAGAAAAACCCTTTCTCATGAACTTGGGCTCCGTCTGACATGTACACACCGAATAAAGTCACCAGAATCCCAGACAAGTACATCTGAATGTTCCTCACCCACAAGGAAGTATCTGAACTCTTTACGACCTTCTCAAAATAAACTCCTGGGAAAAAAAAAAAAAAAACCAACGAAAAAAACAACGGTTTCAGTGAGATGAAGTGTCATCTTTAATGATTCAGCATTCATAGTGTTTTAAAGCCAGACAAGACTACTGGAATCATCTTGTCCTACAGACCGTTAAGTTTCTCAGAAGTTCCCAATGCCAGGGACCCAACAACACATCCTACAAAAGCGTGCCTTCCACAACAGGATCATTTTAATGGGTACATAACATCAAAAATAGATTCTATTTCTCTTTACAGTTGTTGTAACAATGAACCTCATCGACAACTGAAACTACTCATTTCTGCTTGATTTGCCAGGCTTCTGTCCAGCAGAGTTTCTTCTGTACAATTCTACACCAGAAAAAAGCGTTTCACCTTGGCACCTGGTATTTTATCCCCAGGACAGTATTTATGTATTTCAGTATGATGTAGAACTTTTTCTTTTTTTTTTTCCCTCCATTGGGATACTTGGCAGTAAAAAATTAAAAACAGGGGTGGGACTATATTACCTCAGTACTGAAAATTCCTCAGAAGCCTTGTGCCTGCGGAGTACTTGGCAGAGTGGTGATGTTCTGAAACCACCGCTTCAGTGGATTACAAGAGCAAACCAAAACCGATGCTTTCTGCTAATTGAAACTACAGATTCATTTTGAGGAAATGGAATTCATTTTAACCTAAAGCTCTTGTTCACAGTGCCACGCTGATGAGTGTGACTTTTATGCTCTGCATTACTGAAATTCCCCAAATCTTTCTCGTTATTCTACTCAGGAGGTGTATGTCAGACTAAAAGGCCATCACTACCTGCCTTTTTAACCATTGCTTCCACACCAGGACTCTGCTTATCTCTGGAATTTCCTCAGCATTTCAAAACACAGACAGCAGTTTGCAGGACTTGGATCTTCTCAGCCACTTCCACGAGCTTCTGTTGCGATCCCTACTGACTACAAGTTTACTGCTGATTAACGTCGCCCAAGATCCTTCATATGATATGAGAAAAGTATATGGAACTGACAAAGAAGGGACAGAGAAAAGACCTGTGGGTTAGAAGCCCTAGGCACACACTCCTCTGGAAATCCCCGAGTTAGCTTCAAGGAAGGTCTTGCTACTCTTTTAGTCATGAAAAATGCAATTTATAATTTCATACAGTACAGTGAATATTTATGGTGAATAAATTAGAGAACAGATTTATATTTCAGGGGTTCAAAGAATAAAAAAACCCAAAGAAATATGATGCTATCTCATATGAATATACATTTTTGAGGTCTAAACAACATCAACAAAAAAACTAGTATTGTTAATGACTGCAGTGTTTAAAAGAACCCACAGTAATCTATCTCGAGATTTCTGCCCGCTGAGAAGACCCATACCGCACAACCGGATATAATCAATGTACCAGAAATTTGGCTTGAATATGAACCATATTTGTAAATTTTATAAACTAAGAAAACAGTAAGCAAACCAATGAAACCATGCTCTCAGATTTCTGAAAATGCATTAAAATTGCTCCACTAGGCAAGATGGAGGAAAGAACGGGTGCTGTTTAGGAGAAATCACTCTTCAGTACTGTTTCAAGTCACAAAGGATCTGGCATTATATATTTTCCAATGCTTCTATAAGCATTGTTGGGCCCCCGGATACTTGGAAGTTATCACAGGATCAGCAGTTGGAAGAATAAAGTTCCTTTCCATCTCTGAGGGACAAAAACACATAACTTTTTTGACTTTGCTGGAATAATATAAAACACTTAACATGGTCAGTCCAGAAACTGAAGGTTTAATGCCAAAATAACTTCTTATGTGGACATGGGAAGGAAGAGGAGGAAAGGAGTTTGAATAGGATTTATGTTTTCAACATGTAAAGCCCCAAGGGCACAAGGAGCTCCACTGATGAAATACTCTGTCCTCCCAGCTGCCTCCAAGCTACAGCTGTCAGTGAGGAAACGCCCAAGCTGCAATCCTTTTGCAGAAGAAAGCTGTATGTGTCTAAATCCTCTAGAGCTGCCTGCATCACCCCTTTCAACGGTCTGAATTTGCAGACCTTTAGAAGCACAGCTGTCTACCCGCGTTAGCAGAGAAAGCTAGAGAGCTTTAGGAGACTCCGCAGGCTTCACAGTGAATGCTGTATTTTGTCTCATGGCTTGGGAGCATCTGTTGAAAGGAGTAAATTTATAACCTTCCAGGAAAAGTTGATTGAGCTTTACAGTCTTACTTAGTATTTCTGCTTCAAAGTGCCCATTTCACTGAAAAGACGCCAAACAAGAACGACACCCTCCTCCTTTCTTCCCCTGCCAACCAGAATGTTTTCTATGAGTAACAAGCGTGTATGCACAGCACAAGATTATTCTTGCAGGATTGTACGGTACTAGAGGTGGGTGATAGTACCTTGTTTTCTTACAGAGGGAGGGGGAAGAATCCAGTTTACAGCCAGGGGAATATGCCCCTGTGAGCCAAATTTCAAATTAAGTAGTAATTTGATTTTCCTTATTTCTCCACACCAGCTCACTTGTCCTCAAGTTCTGGTCTCCTTCTGCAGAAGCCAGAGAAAAACTACTCTGAGGGGAAACACTGGTTGTAGAACGAAACCAAACCAAAAATCCTTCATGCGGTTTATCTAGGCTTCCTGCTACTCATCTTTCTCTCCGCCTTGCTCGTGCTCCCTCTGCATCTCAGTTAGATTTACCACTTACAGGACTACAGCAATGTGTATTTCGGGGCTGAGTTAGCACAAGAACTGAGCAAGGAGCTCAGCTGCCCTTATAAAAAAATGCAAGTATTCCATGTGATCACCATAAGGGAGCTATTCACTGTAAAGCCAACTTTATAAAATTGATGTACCTTAATTAATTGTTCGGAGTGAGTCATTATGGATGTTCCCCCACAGTATTATTCTAAGCATTTGAAAGACACTTCCACTTGCAAACCAGCATTCTAAGTTGCATCACATAAAACCAATAGTATGTGCTCCTAGTCATTTGCTTGACAACTGGAGTAATCATGTCATGAATCTGCCACAATTACTGCAAGTAGAACGTAATTATGGGCGGAAGGGATAAAGTCCTTTTTTATCTTCTAATCAACAAAGACTGTTAACTAATGTAGAGTGTTCTGTTTTAAACAAAATGAGTTCTCCAGTCCTTTTGTTGTGACCTGCGTACAGGAATAATACTATACCTGCAAATCCTGAACACAATACAGCAACAGCAATCGCTCCAAACCCTAGCCATGGATTCTGCTCCACCTGCAACATCAACCATTATTTTAAAAAGGATGCAACACTTCAGTAATTTACAGTAATCAATTCCAGAGCTACTTCTTTAAGTACAGCAAAATTATTAGCATTTCATTACAGTATAAAATGTACTAGAGCTGTCCTTCAGATTAGCTCGGTGTAGCTGTGTGGTGTTTCATTTTCTGTGTGTGCTCTCACCAACCCTTGCAGTGCTCAGAGGCACCATCTACTTGGCTGCGGCCAGTCTTCCCAGCTGCATGACCTGCCTTTCCCACTAATGCCGCTGACCAGCGGCTAAAACCTAAGAAACAGAAGACACTTGTTTCTTCCTGGAACGGGGTTAGGTCAGTGCCTCTGAAGGGTGTGTTTAACTGACATACCCACACCCACACGGCACTGGAGTTTCCCTCCTAATTCCGCCAAGTGCTTCCATTCCAAGTTCTCTGCTCCAACAATTACAATGATACCAGGGCCAACTGCTGGAAACAATGTATTACTCAGATACTCCTATGAAGGTGCCTTAGACTGATTATGATAGAACTGTGGTAATTTATACTAATTGTAGCAATCAGTTGCCTTTCCAACAAGTGAGACTGGAGCAATACTGCAAGCCTGCCTGAACTGGTACACAATAAATGCAAAAGTGAATGATCAAACTAGTGGTTATGTTGTAGATGAAGTGGCTGGAAATAGGAAAGAGATACTGACTGCTGTGTAGAATGTAAGGGACCTTACCTTAATCCCAGCTGCCGTGAAGTGAAATACAAAGCACAAGGCAGTTTATTCTTCATTGTGAAGCAGCAAAATGTGAACTCTTACCTGTACTTTTGTAGCCTGAGCAGGCTTCCACTGAACAAGGGTAACACCACCGCACAGCATGAAGACAGAGAACCACTGCAACTTACTAAGGGTACGGTTTAGCATTAGGACTGTACATAAAGCTGTACAAGGGATCTTCAACTGATATGTCACCTAAAGAAGATGGGAATATAGTGTAGAGGATGTGGTTTTATAAACTCCTCCCAAACAAGAAAATAAAATAGAGAATTCAACTACAGAATGACAAATAAAATTTTATATTCATTGATTTCCTACAGATCCTTGGGTTTTTGTACCATTGCCAATTAAAACGAAGTGAATTTGAAGTGACTCTAGCAGTGAGCGGGTTAGCTCAGAAAACCAGAGCACTGCAACAGAGTGTATGCTCTGAATGTAACAAAGCATCATCTGGCTTTAAGACTGAGGCTAAAGAGGGTACTGTATGCTACACAAACAGATACCTAGCACACATGCCTCATGAAACCGTAAAGAGAAATGTATTTAGAGATCAGTTACTGACAAAAACGTGTGTTACCTGGTACACCGCCGCATCCAAGTTGCTAAGAGCCACAAATGCCATATTGTTTTGGAGAGCATACACCAAAGATGGTACACTTAATTTTAGCAATTCTGTAGGACTTCCGAATACATTTTCTTTTAAAGATGTTATTAACCTTGTCAGACTTCCAGTTTCTCTGCAAAATAAAATAGTAATATAACTGAGGGCTCTCCTAAACTGATATTTGAAAACAGAAATCAAATCGATGAATCCTTTGGGAAGGCTGAAAATTTGTTCTCAACAATCTGTTGTACCTTGTGCTCATTAAAAGAAAAATTAACTGGGAAAAAACAGTGAGGTTATCAAGTAGAAACCCCTGAAGGTGAAGACAACATTCTGGAACCAGGAGGTTAGATGCATTAATGTGTAATAAAGTAAACAACAACAGCAACCATGAACACTGCAAACAGTGGAAATAAGGCACCAACTATGCAGCCAGTGGGACAGAAGGTTGTCATTCCCTCCCCCTTTTTTTAGGGGGGGTATTAATATTTGTGTGTGATGTCAAATGCCCGTGATTTTCCAGATCCCCTTTAACGTGGGCCTCACAGTACAGCCAAAAAAGATGGTATCCTTGCACACTACTGAGCTGGAAACACCTCTCATTTTTCAGCCAGCTCTGGGTTCCTCTTCTCACCTGTGCTGCGGGAGATGCTGCACTGGCACCAGCACACACATGAAGAGGTCTGGTGGGGTGTGTGGCAGCTCCCTGTCACCTTGCATCTTCACACGTCTCCTTCACGTAATTACAGTGTGTGCAAGAGCAGGCAATGGGGAAGAACCTGTTGCTTCTTGCTGCTGTCCCTTTTTGCGGCTTGCTCCTCAGCTTATTAAAGCTGACCTCTGCATTGCTAGTTCTCCCTTATCATTTGTACATCAATCTGACATTTCTTGCTTACTTGTCGCTGCTACTCAAGTCCTCCACTTCCCTTCCCAGCTTTCCCCAAGTCCCATGTTCCCCTTTCCATTCTTCTCTGGCTTGGCCACTAACAAATACCAACATCCAAAATCACTTCTGTCCCCTCCCACAGGCCTCTCAACTTGCAACCTGTATCACTCTTGAATTTAACACTTCTTTTGCTGCCATTACGCACGCATATGAACAAATGGCTCACATCCTCCTCAGCGCTCCAGGAGCCCAATTCCCCACATTTCACCCACGTCCCAATTTCTTTCTTTTTCACAAATGTACATCATCTACCTGCCCCAAACTCTTATTAGCCATTACCAAAATTAGCAATCTCTCTATGCCCCAGGCTCCTTCATTAACCACCTTATTCCTGCATATTTTCCATTCCTGATCAACCCCTGACTCTGCGCTCCAGGTTATTAAACTTTTCCTCTCCAAAGATTTACAGACTCTCTCTTCTCATGATCATTCCACCCATGTTTCTCTCCTCCCTTGCCTTCCTCCCTGCCTAGCACCAAGCATATACCTCCTTTTCTCCTTTCGTTTTTTTTAGTGAGAGCAGTCTTTATGCAGGCAGCTACAAGGGATTCTTTCTGTCATTTTCCCGTAACAGAGAGCACACACAAAAAAACAGAGTCGGGGCAGTGCAGTTACCAAACAGAGGTGAGTATGGTTTCCCACACTCTCACTGTACAATCGAGGTCACATGTGAAGCTCTGTCCTCACATAAGGGGATAATTCGCTTGGGACACACTTGGTGACACCGAGCATGTCACATAGGTGTCTTCTGCAAGACATGTCATGCCCCAAGGGACAATCACTGACATGAAAATCTATAGACAAGTAGTACTTAAAGCTAAGTTTGCAACACAAGGAAGGGGAAGAGTTCATGCTACAGCTCACCATGGTTAATTGCACTAGATAGAGAACTGCATAAAATATTATGAGTCATGGACATTATAGGCAAAATCATTGGTTTACTTATTCCTCAATGTATTTATTATATTGCCCAGCACTGGGAGATAAGCAGTAAAAGAAAACTTAGAGTTCCTGGTAACACCCAAGTGCTTCTATCTCAAATGTCTAACTGCAAATAAAATATAATTAGTGCAGATACAGTTCTCTTACTCTGTGAGAATAAGAAGTCAAAAAAACCCCAAATCACACAGTAATGGTGGCTTCTAGTCAATACTAAGGTGGACTGTCAACCAAGAAAATAATATTTAAACTATACCTGCTTCTGTTCCAGACCATGCTCAGTGAATTAGCTGGTCACAAATTTAAAGCCAAATCTCAGCAGTAATAGTAGTTTCTGAACCTCTAACTGTAAGTTGAATTCAGTACAAAGATCACGTGGAGACAGATTTAAATCTACACAAAAAAGAATTTAAAACAAGCCTCTGTGTACAGCTGCTAATGCAAAATAAGGTGCCCAAAGATGTACGCTGCAAAATCAAATAAGAAAATAATGATATGGCTTGAATTCAGTGTTCTTCACGTTGATCTAGATTTGACTTAAAAAACAGAGTATGTTTTTTTTAATAGATCTGAATAGGTGAGAGATACTAACAACAATCAGTTCTGCAACAGAAACCTGCATTTGCTAGAAAAGCTGAAGTTAAAACTAGAGTTTGCAAAGCAGCTCTACTTTTCTTCATCCATTGCTAAGTAATTAAGTACCATCTAAGAATGTAGACAATGTAATTACCAGATGGTGAATTGGACTTTAAGTAAATATGAGAAGTTGAGAGTATAGCTGAGTAAACAATTAACAGAGCTTAAACGATGATAAACTTCTCTTTTGAAAGACAATCTTTTGGCATTCATCCGCTCAATGTGCCTTCCAGGAGAAGCCTTAAAAGTAAACACAGCGAAGGCATAGTGTAAGAATGTGTAAGAAAACAAATTCTGCAGCCAGAACAATGCGAGAGTCACACTCCAGTATCCTGTATGTTGCAGTGATCAATGCTGGCTGTTTCAAAAAGAAAAAGGTACCCACCCAAATGTATCCCACTGTACAGAAAAAACAGATTGTATTCTACCTTCTCACTGGTTATTAAACTACAAAGGCACCTTGCCTTAGGTGAGACAAATTGGTTAAGACTTTAAAACTGGAGGAAGCTGTAAAGGAGACACTGCAGGAAACTATACTGAACAGCATAAATTCCAGTACATTCGTAAGTGATCTAAAATGGGAGATTGCTAGGAAATTGGCAAATTTTGCTGATTATACTCAATTATATGCGATATCCAAAAGGAAACTTTCAATAGTTGCCGAAGGGGCTCTCACTACACCAAGCAGAATTCACCAGATCTTTTGCCATCTGGGAAACAGCTCAGTTACCTGGACAGCAAAGGAAGGCATCGGACCCACCAGCAAGCGAGACACCCTACTAAGAAGAGGTGAGCACGGCCTGATGAATAGTGTCTGCCGGTGCCCATCTCTCTCTCAACCATGGAGGAAAAAACCCCACTAGCTGACCAGATCAGAATAGATATTTTAACCTTCAAACAGCTCAGTGAATCAGATTCATCCCATTTTAACTGGCAAATAAAGCTCAGTGGTCTATAAATGAGAAAGAATCATAGGAAATGACAACCCCAAAATATAGCAACCATCTCTAAACCAGTTACGGGCATTTGGGAAAAAGATGCGAGTAGCTCTCTGACAGCACCAGCTCGAGGCTCAGCTGTGTTCAGAGAAATGAGCAGAACATTAAAAATCCTTAGGAAAGGAACCGAGACCAAGGCAGAAAGCATCTTCACCCCTCCGCCTAATGCCATGGCATGTTCACATCCTGAACGCTGCATGCAGCTCTGGATCCTGTTTCAAAAGGAATGTAACAATACTGGAAATGCTGTGGAGATGGGTACTAGGATGATCATGGAAAAATTAGACTAGGACTCCCAGCTTAGAAAATAAATGAGTGATGAAAACACAATACAGATCTGTAGAGATATGAAAATAAAAATGAAGGGACAAAGATTATTCATGATGTCTGCCAACACAAGAAGACAGAATCCAGTGAAACTGCTAGATAAAGGGCTTATGGAAAAGTACTTTTACATATACTGTATAATTATATTGCAGAAGTCATTTCACAGATACAGTAGCGGCTAACAGTTCAAAAAGAAACTGGACAATCTCACAGAGGACAGGATCGTTAGGCGCTACAGCCACAGCGTGCACACAGCATCCAGGCCGGGAAATCCATAAGCTTCTGCCACCAGCTAAGGAAAGCTCAGGCCGTGCTTGCCCTATTGCCTATACTTCTGTTCTAAGCATCCTCTGCTGACTACTGTCAAAGGAAGGATGATGGGCTACATGGATTTTTGGCTGTGCAGGGCTGTTCTAAAAACATAATAGACTTCTGAGTTAAAAGTACTTGCCTTTTTAATTATATCAAGCAAAAAGACCATTCGTATGTTTAACAAACACGATATTACTGACCCTGAACAAAAGGCAGACTGTTTAGCCTGCTGAACTAGGCCCCTCTGGTATACTATAAACAGCCTGGGTCCCAGGTGCACAAGAACAGATTGAGAAATTATACACGCAGGTGAGGCTACCAAATGCCACCCACAGGTCCCTCACTATTGAGAAATGTGGGCTGCTGCAGTCTCCAGAAAGCAGGCTGGATCAGAATCCACACTGGCCACAACACTGTGAGAACCACAGCGCAACCACTCGTCAGCAGACACTTCTGCCAACATTTTGTGCTGGCAGAGTGAGAAGCCCAGGATGCATAAAAAGAAAAATAGAAGTTTGCCACTGGTCACACTTGCCTTTTCTAACACATTACATTTAATGAAAGGTTAAACAAAAGGCAGCTCACCACAGCTGCCTTACCAAATTCAAATATTGTCTCATTTCTAAAGCAAGTAAAATGCCATTTTGATGTTACGTAGAAAGATCTGATAAAAATCTGAAGTACACCATGTGACTTCATGATCCTCTAGCACAAAACAGCCAGACTTCTGATGTACCAAAAGCTACAAAGGGATAGGCAGAGACCCTAAAAGAACAAATTCTACCACAACAGCAAGAACTGGGCTTTGGAAAAGTCCACAATATAAAGATTCTTCCAAGGATGTAGCACAGGGAAGCTGAGAGGAAAGACAGCAGACTGATGGCCTCCCTACTCCAGATGCTCACCTGTGGACTAAAGTTCTTCTTAGTGGCAGTCTGGGATTACAGAAACTCCAATATTTTCTGACCACAGTCTTTCAGCATTGATTCCCCAAGGTTAAGAGAGACAGCAAAACGTCTGTCTGCAACACTGCTTGGGAACCTTTATGGGTAGGAACATTACAATTATATATAACTCAGCAGACGACGGCTCATAGTCCAGCTTTCATCTACACCAATATTTTAAAGATCCAAAACATCGCAGATAATCCATGCTGACATTTGAACCTAATCCAAAGCATACAAAAATAGAAAATATGTAGAAAGGACACACCTGAATATTGTGCTGTTTACAAAGCAGTTTCAGTTGAGAAGGACTCACACGCTCTAACCCGCTCTAAAATGACTCTTCCACAGCATGACTATCCAGCCATGTTCTCAAATGTATCCGTGCTTCGGTATCTGAGAATCTGAGGTTAGAAGCAAGGATTCGTTTTCAAATACTGATTAGCATTCCCGTACTTACTTCGCCAAGATGCCCACACTCAAGAACAACTTGATAACTTCAGTGATGCACACAGCCGTCGTTGAAAAGTAGAGTTCTGTATCCACTGTCCTTGTGTACCGCAATGCGACCGTGTACGTTGCAGCAACCAGGGTCATCACTGTGAGGCAGTACAACTTGAACAGTAAGCTGACATTTTCTAAAAGGAAACAAAGATGATGACTCAGCATGCCCTTCATTTTAATTTAAGAACTGCAACAGGGTGTTCTCCAGCTGGAAGACTGTATCAAATACTACTGTGGCAGCATACAATAACTACAGTGTTGTGAAACACTTCCTATAAAAAGTTTAAGTCAAATTTTAAAGTCTCTTCTCAAAGAAGCTTGTATAGGAATTTCAGGTGTTTGAAAGTAAGGTGTCCTCTTGCCCTCATAATCATCCTTCATTCTAGAAAAACTAATCAGAGACTAACATTTATCTGATAGTAATCAAAAAGTCTTTCTGTGCTTTCCTGCTCTTTAGCTGACAATAAGTGCTTGCTCTTAAAGGGCAGCTGATCCTCTCCACATAGTATACTGAAGTCTGACACAAAGAATATTGGCAGACTAGTAAAAGCAAGGAGAGAGGAAAAGTTCAGTATCAGCAAAGAAGGGAATCAATCTAGCAAATCTTAATAAATAAGGCAGCATTTCCTTCAGCCTTATTTTCCACCTAAGTTAGCAGAAGAGTTTTGCTTAGAACAGTGATAGGACTTCACACAAAGGGCTTCCTTGAAAAATTATTCACTGTAGAAAACACTAAGGTTATGGCTTTCCAAGTAAATGAAACCAAACAAGGACTATGTATCATCTGTGCTATCCCCTGGATCTTCCCCACTGCTATACTCCAACAGTAGCAATTCTTCTAACAGTTTTGCCCTGGACCAACTACTAACCTGCATAATTTGGGAGTCAGCCTGTCCCAGGTCTACTGGCGAAAGGCAGTTTTTCATACAGCCGCCCTCCTCTGAGGCCTGAGAGTTTCATCGGGTGGATGAGGCCAGGCCACGCCAGTTCATTCCCATGTCAGAGAATGGCTAAGTCTGCATCCGTACCAATAAAGAGAACAGTGCACAACTCCAAACAGGACTTCTCTGCATGAAGGCACGAGCTACAACATGAGACATGAGCAAATGCGTGGTGTCTACAAAACCATTTTTCAAACCAGCAAATTATTCTTTGTTATGTATGACAGGTGGATGTTGGTCGTTCAGTAGCATCTTTCAGGCAATTATCTGTCATGTTCTGAATATCCTAATGAAACGTACTTTAATTAGTGTAAGTTTATGTTCCTCCGCTGATGAGGGAATGAGCTAACAGATAAGCTCCGGGCAGATTTGTAATAACTTTGTTGATTTAAGATGGGAATGAATTGCTGAATCCAGTGCAAGCGATGTTTTGGTTCATTTTTCTTTCAAGCCAGTGATGTCTTCTGTTGCATAACATTTCTGCAAGGTACAGTTAATACCTCCTGCTGCTGCAATCATTTAAATTAGCTAGTTCCTTATAGATAAAAATCTTACCTACGTCAGTAACCACTTTTAAAAGGTAGAGCCAATTAGTTTTTGGACTAACAATGCTTAAAAGAGACTTACAAGCTGTAATCCATTTTCAAATTAGGTTTGGATTGCGGGGAGGGTGGGGAGGGGCAGTGGGAATCCAAGGGCATAACAACCAGGAAATAAAATTAACCCAGTCCAGTTTTACAAAAATGTATTTTCTAATGATACTTCAGTGCTGACAGAAATTATATTAACAATGTGTTTTTTACACATCAAATTTAAGTCTACGTACTACCAAACTAAAACTGAATTTAATCCTTGCCTATATTAACTACTCTTTAAAAAATAAATAAGCGCCCTAATTCGGCAATGGTTTGCAAACTTGGGTAAACCAAATGCAGCAGGACATAATGAATCTAGTAACCATACTGGGCAGTTCTAGCGTTATGTAAAAAGCTACTTGTAGTTAGTTTTCAGCCTGAACATTTCTCCAGCCTGGCTCACATGCCTGCATCAGTACTAGTGCAGCACTGGGGGCAGAAGGAAAACATGGCTGGGGCGCCCATATGCTTCTGCTGCTAAGTCTGAACTCATATCAGCTTCAGAAGAAAAAAAAAAAAAAAAAAAAGAAGAGCTGAAGGAAGCTGTTGTTTCTTTCCCAGAGCTTCTCTCCCTAGTTTCAGTAAACCCCACTCGCAAGAAACGATTTCCAGCAAAAGGGACCAGACAGGCCAAAAGCCTCAGGATAGAAACGCGGGCCTCCCACGCATCTCCTGTAACCGCTCCGCCGGGGCTCTTTTAAATAGCAGCCCCAAGGCCAAGCCTGGCACACGAAGCGCAACCCGCAGCCCGCCAAGGGCTGCCGGGGCGGCGGGCACCTCAGACCCGGCCTCGCACATGCTGCGGGGAACCCTCCTGCCCCCGGCCCTCCTGCTCCCGGGGTTCCCCCCCTCCCCGTCCCCACGAAGCCTGCGGCCGAGAGCTTGCGGAGCCCTCCGCAAGGCCCTCTACGGGGGAAGCCGGCCGAGGGACAGGCGTCGCCTTCCTGAAGGGTTTGAGCCCACCTGGCTGGCCCGAGGGCTCCGGCCTCGGGACGGCCGGGGCTCTGGCGCGGTTGCGCGCACTCCGACGGAGCCCCCGGCCCCGGTGGCGTTTTCAGGGACGCCTGCGGCGGCCGCAGGGTGGGTGCCGAGGAGCAGGGGGGTGCCCGCCTGCACCGGCGACCGGGGCCTCACGGCCTCGGGCGAAGCCCCAGAAGCGCTGCGCCACTTCCCGGCGCTCCCAGAGCGGGAACCGGCGACGGGAACCGGCTCCGGAGCCGGCCGCGGCTGAGGGTGGTCCCGAAGGCGGAGGCGCCACCGGCGGCCCCGGGCCCGGGCGGGCCCCTCACGGGCGGCGGGAGGAGGGCGGGAAGGCGGGTCGGGAGAGCCCCTCCCCGGCGACGGCCGCGCGCGCCCCCTCACACCCCCTTCCCCCCGCCCCCGCGGTGGTGGCGCCCGGCGCCGCAGCCCCCGGCGGGGAGGACGGTTCCACTCCCTCTGGGGCAGGGGAGGCGGGGGGGGGGGGAGAGCCGCCGGCGCGCGGGTCGCGCTTCCAGGAGCCGCGCCAGGCCCTGTACCAGGCGTCGAAGGTGACGGCGGCGGCGAACTGGATCTCCTGATCGGTGAGGTCCTGAATGGTCTGCACGACGCAGTTCAACCCGCCATACTCCCAGGCGCTGTTGAGCGGTTGCTTGCTCATCGCCGAGTGAGTGCGGCCCGATTCGTCGGTGCACGACGGGATCGGCAGCATCGTGTCACGCGGAAAGCTC